>OW387023.1:55369072-55649060 GCA_936439885.1 Nowickia ferox
GGCAAAACAACGAACTTCATAATGCGGTGATGCCACTTATTACTCTTGTTTCTTCCCATTTTATGATTGGAGAAATGTTTTCTCGAGAAAATTATTTTCCGTGAGAAATAAATTCCGAGGGAATATTCATGATTGGGCTGTATATACTTTTTACAACTACAATTCGAGCTGATAAAAGTCAGCCAATGTAGCAATGGTAAAGTAAGAAAATATAAAAAAAAAGTTGATTATTGAGTTTTTGGGGGCAAATTATGACATTCGATACGACTCGTAATTTAAAAATATTTCAATAGAGTTTATATGGAAATATTTTTATATTACGAGTCTTATATCATGACGTAATTTGCCCCCTGGTTTCAACTTAGGTTATAGGAGAAATATTAAAAAAAGTCAAGGCAAAAGAAATATTTTTTTTTGTCTTAAGTCAAATATTTTCTAGGTTATGAGAGCTACGGAAACAAATCTTATGAAATTATTTTTTAAACATTTTAAGCCTAGCTCAAATGGTTTATCCGGTAAAAATAGGATACTTTTTAAAAAAGTTACAAAGTTCACGTTGTATAAGTAGCTACATAATTTTAAAATGTTCATTTACAAAATATATATAAAGTAATTTCTATTTTAGGGTGCATTGTAAGATTTCTGAGTTTTTCATGCAAACAAAAACCACCGTTGTTCAGGTTGTTAGATAAGTGTTATAAAAATCTGAAAAAAATACAGCAACACATACTCGCATTTCTACAGTACAATTATTTTATTTTGCACAAATTTATAAGACAGCCTGTTGTTTAAATCTTGAATTTATCAAACTTGCAGGGGCAACGCAAAATCTGCTGTTTATGGTTTTAACTTTAAAACCAGGTTATATAGGGTGTTTTTTTAGAGGTATAGAACTTCGAATTGAAATATAACACAAGAAAATCGTTTTAATGTCCATGAATTTGGCTTTATTAGAAGGATAATTTTATGCCATTAACGTATAAATATGATTTCGGGCATGTGGCCGCCGCGGCTGGCTCGAATAAAGCCAATTCTACAGGTCCAATTTTCAACCACTTTTTCGAGCATATGTGGCCGTATGTTGGCAATAACGCCACGAATGTTGGCTTCCAAGTCCCCTAACGTTTCTGGTTTGTTGGCGTAGATGAGCGACTTCACATATCCCCAAAGAAAATAATCCAATGGTGTCAAATCACACGATTTTGGTGGCCAATTGACCGGTTAACCGAATTAATTGCTCTGATGGACGATTATGTCGACCATAAAATGGACGGAGCTTGCGGTAAACTTCGCGAACTGAACCATTATTTTCGAAATAAATTTGCACGATTTGCAAGCGTTGTTCTTTTGTCAACCTGTTCATGATGAAATGGCAAACCAAACTAAATATTAATCACTTGACAGCTGACAAAATGGCCGCCAGTTAAAAAAGTGATGCCAACTTAAAGTTCTATACCTCAATAAAAAACACCCTATAATTTCCAGTGTGAAAACACTATAGGAGTATGTCCTCCCCTAAGAATTTTCGAAGTTTTATATAAATCCAATCAGTAGTTTAGAAGTTCCAGATTTACTACCATTTATCTTGCAAAAATCCCCACTGTGCAATGCAATGAAGCCAAACACGGTCGTGTTGTGTGGCGCGTAGTACCGTTTTATTGAAACCACATATCGTTCATTAATTCTTCAATCGCAGGCCAAAACAAGTTGGTTATCATACGTCCATAGTGTTCTGAATTAAACGTTGCGATGATGCACAGGCCTGATCACATCTGTAACGCCTCCAAGCAAATATTTCACTAGTTAAGTGACATTTCAGATGAAAGATATTTAACAGCCGACTGCATTGCCACACCAGCGGGTTTTAAACCACTAAATAGATAACCCTGTATAATTTTGTGCTTATTACAAGTTTTATTTGACTCTTTTAAGACTTAGGTCAATATTGCTTTGTTTATATGTATATAACTCTGTCCATATATAACTCGATTTTGTCTTAAGTCGATTTATGCTGTTATCGCTTGTAAGCACAGATATATGTATTTGTATATATGTACATGCATATGTAATTATGTCAGTGAACTAATTTTTATAAAACATCAATTTAGGCTAACACTTCTGTTCCGGATCTCAGGAGTGTTGAACTGTATCGCATCTTGTTAACTCAATTGAAGCATGAAGAAAAGCTTAAAAAACTATTTGAAAAAATTTTGGTTGAAATGAATGCAGTTTTAGATCAGCGAAAAATCGAACTGGAAAAACCGTGTTTGAAATTCCGCATATTCGATGGACTTCGCAACAAAGCTGCACGGTCCAAACGTCTGCAGAAGGTAAATATATAAACAAAATTAAAATCAAATGCGCTATCATATCTATCAGATATTTATTTTCCATGTCATAACCTCATAATCAGGGTAAGTATTTTTTATTGCATATGCCATATTTCGCAATTTTTGCCATTTCTTGAATTGTTGACTAAAATAAAGATATCGACCCCTGTGCGCGAATTTATTGTATGTTACCAAAACTAAATTTTGCAGGAGATCGTCTTTATTACTTTGTTTTTAATTGGCTAACAGTATTGGCATGAAATTGAAAATGTGTATAAATTTTCGGTTGCTTTAAATAAATTAATAGTAATTTTTATGAAAATGATTGTATATTTGAGTATAATAAACATTTTTGGCACACAATATTTTCGCGCACAAAACTTTTAAGGGTGCTGAATATATTTAGTACTTACGATAAATTTTGAATCAATTTAAATCACATATAGTATCAAAAAAGCTTACAAAGATCATGTTTATTAATTTCGTCATACATATTATAATATTCGACCTTAAAATAAATATTATTTGAACCAAAATATGTCCTTATATGTGTTTGAAAAATATTTTAGGGAATTAATATTCGTCGCCAGTTTCATTTAACCAATCTTTTATTTCCGAAGTATGCTTTAAATTTAAATATTGTTGATGATATTTAGGTTGTATACTATTTTTTAAACAAAAACTTTTTAAATCTGTAAATTTCTTTGTTGAGATAATAAACTCTTAGCATATAATATTTCGATCTCATAACTGAAATTTAAATTGGTTATAAGCTTTTTCTCAGAATTATCAAAATACCATAAACTAGTTTAATTGAAATTGGAATTTTTTTAAATGTCGCGTAACAGAGGTCATTAAAATTAAGCTTAATTTTGTTGGACAGTAACGAATTAGCAAGTGACTTCCAATTTTTGAAGTCGTAGCCTAATGGGTTAGTTAGCGCATTACGGATAATAATCGTCCATTCATTAGGCGCACAAAAGATTCAATGGTGCTATGTACGGAATTTACTGACACCATAGTATGTCCCGAAAGTAAATAAGTAACATTAATTTTGTGGACAGAGGTAGAAGAATTTAAAAAATACGCCAGCATAGATATTACCCCACAAGAAACAATATCCATTTCTTGCGCCATTTTCGTAGATGCTAAAATTAGGCGTATTTGCGGGAGTAAAAGAGTGTAATATTTTTAAATAAGGAGTGTTTAAGACTTTCTGCATATTAAAATTGCCGCATAAGAAATCTGAACACTTTTTAGAAAAAATCTACTTCACATCAATACTCACAAAATTTTTTATTTCGTTTGTAAGAAGAATATATTCAAACATTTTATCATGTATAATTAAACAATATGCGGATGTATTAGGTGGAATATTTTTCAAGGTTTTTAATTCAATACGAATATCGATAGGGCCAGTTTTAACTGATTCATTTTGATGAGTAACATCTAAAACTATTATTGGCGCCATAGTTTTGAAATTTTCTGGTGTTAATAATGGTTGAGAGTCACGTGAATAATAACTTTGTTGAAATTTTAAGTACATATCGTATAGAATTGCAAAACGATTTCTGTCGAATTTAAGATTTAAATCATCATAAGGATATGTAACAGAGTTAAGATGCACTTTAATATCGCTTAAATCGCAATGTTGAAACTTGTTGTCATCATTTCGAAGACCCAATAATAAAAAACGTGGTCTTTCGTTTTCGGTAGCTAGCTTAACATTCCATAAAACTGTTGTACTTTCTGGAAGTAAATGATAGTAATACATATCCCAACTTCTAAAACATATATTTAATGGATGACGATTGTTTATTGTTTTAAACATCTGCAATTTGAACGCATCAGCAAGTTGAATGTGTGGTACTTTCCAAGTAATATTTAAAATTGATAACTTAATTTTTTCAGTTGTCGTTTGTGATTTAAGAACTTGTCTATCATCTTTAGATCGTGAAAGTACCAATTCATGCTTAGAATTAACTATAATTTTATTAAAGTCTTCAGCAAATCCGAGTAAATATTTTAATGGTACACAAAAATTAAAATAACCCATTTCAAACGTAAAGGTACGGTCACACTTGTCAAACATTTGCCCAAAAAAGCATAACCAACAAACACTAATGAAAAAAGTTTTGAACCAGACACTTGTTTATCATATTAAACAGTTTCGAACACAACTAATGCACCATGTCATAGAATCCAACAATATTGGCTACTCTTTAACTTGACAAACTTTTGTCTGAATTGAAAGATTTTTCATTAGCATTTAGTGGTTACGCCTTTTTGGGCAAATGTTTGACAAGTGTGACCGTAGCTTAAGATCATCAATGTTAAAAGGAGACCATCCTGCATTTAGTAGACTGTCACTTTCAGATTTATTCAGCGAGGCATAGTTTTTTTAATTCTGTTACAATACCCAAATGCCGTGTGCGATCAATTTCTACACCATTAATTTCATAACGAATTTCATCAAATAGATGTGCCATGCAATTGTTTAAGAGACGTATTTATGCAGAAACTGTTGCATCTTTCTTTGTAGCAAGTCCTTCTATGTATATAAGACTTTCATTGAGTTATCAAATTGCAGTTTTTGTAAAATGTTAATAATACTACTCATTGTTCCTGTATCTTTACGCTTTTATTTTTAGATTAAACCCCAAATTTTTTAAAAACTCCTTATTAGCCTCACTAAGAATAATATTTTGTTTCTGTTGTATTATTTCTTTAATTTGTAGTTTTTTCTGTTTCTTTGATTTATTGCAGTTCTATAGCTTTCCGGTTTCGTGTTCCGTTGATAAGGTTAGAATGAATGGTGAATGCTTTTGCAACTCAGTTTTATTATATGTATATAATCATTCTCTCATAAGCTTTAAATGCAATAGTATTGTTAGTTTTTCACCACGAAAATTTATTAAGTTTCCGTCTTGATCAACGACTTTCAAAATAAGACTATTTATTATTCTTGAACTTACAGGTAAATATATTACATTAGTTGGAGCCTCAGTTATTTTATATCCTGGACTAACGTTAAATGAAAACTGATGCAAAATATGTGCAGACATGTTATTTATATATGATCCACCTACAATGTTACATTCAACGATTATTGTATTAATTTTGGTTATATCTGTTGTTTTTATCAGAGTAATGTTCCACGCCAAGCTCTAATACTTTTGTACTAAAACCTAATAAGGATCCGATTGATCTTTCCTTATTAAAATAAATTGAATCTGTAGTAATTTTTATGCATGTTTGCAGAGTATTGTAATTTGCTCGTACATCAAGCGATCCTTTTGCATTTATATTGTGATATTTATTTCTTAATACTTCAGCTATATCTAATAATTCATATGAGCCAACTGGAACTTCTATTTCATGATTCCCAATATGAAATAAGTTGTTTTCACATCAACATTTGGGATTGAGTGATACGTATATAAACTTATTAAGCCGCAAACATAGTTTTCATTTAGTTCGATTGGTGGAAAATAGTTTGCAACAAGATATGAAGAGTCTCCGTTCAATGTTAATGTAATTGACATTTTAACGGTTGATGAGTGAATAAATTATTAATAAATTTTGCAATGATTTTTATGATGATGTATTGTCGATATTAATCCAAGAGTTATGTTCTGACGAGAATCCCAACCATTTAACGTAAACCATATTATTTCTTCTTTTTGAAATTTTTTCAACTAAATATGTTTCTGGAAATTTAGTTTTCATTAGCTCATGTTCGTAAAAACCACCTTTAATTTCATGATCTTGATAGTCTTGTAATATATAAGTATTAGGTTAGTTAGTATTTTTTTTTAGTTTTGATTTTAAATATTTCTGTTGTGCAGTTTGGTGTGTAACCTTTTTCAAATATATGCTTATATTTACTTATTCGAACATTATCATTTACTTTAAACTTGGGTTTTTGAAATACTTTTAAATTGTTGTAGACTGTATTCAACAATAAATTTTCATTTGACGAATTTACTTCACTTGGGGTCATCTGTATTGTTCTATGAAATGTATCATTATATTTATCAACAAGTTCTTGATATTTGTTTATCCATTTGTATGTTCCTTGGTAACTAAACTCTTTCCACATCATTCCTTTTAAGGTTCTGTTAAATCGTTCTACTATGGATGCATTTAGAACACTATACGTTGAATAGTGATTAATATGATTCGATTGCATTAGTGGATGAAATTGATTATTGAAAAATTCTTTACCGTCATCTGTTTGTAAATTTCTTGGTTTTCTATTGTTGTTAGTGAAAATACTTTTCATAGCATTCGCTACGTTTGATGCAGTTTTATTTTTTAATGCTACAGCCCAAGCTTTCTTAAAAAGGTATCTATTACTGTTAGAAGATATCGATATCTGTTATTTGTTCTGCATAATTTCCCATTTCCACCAAATCTGCTTGCCATAAATCATCAATTCCTTTCATTATAACTCGTCTTTTAAAATTTTTTCGCGCTTGTTTGTGCAGTTCATTAACTATTTCTCTCTTATCTGAATTCATTTCCTTTATAATAGTTGTTCCTTTTTAATATCTAAACGGAAATTTCATATGCCAATATATAATTTTTATCCTTTGATTTTAGTAAGCTCGAGTTTTCGTTTTTTAACAACATCTACAACAGCATTTTTATTAATTGACTTAAATATAAATTCTTCAATATTATCAAATCTTTCCTCGATATTCTTTAAGAAGCCTTCATTTGCAAAATGAACTTGATCAATCACTACTTTTTTAGCTTTAACATCGTCATCGATCCCTTTTGTAATCAACTCTCGTAATACTTTTACATCTCGTCTGATAACGTTTAATTGTGAATTATAATCGTTTTTAAGTTCCTCACTTTGGTCCTTAATGGTTTTGATAATAACATGGATATCTTTTGCAATGACGTCCATTTGGTAATTATATTTGTATATACGTACTTAACTTTAAATTATTTAGATTAGTCTTAATGGAACTTTCTCCAAACTTATTTATATAACTCATTTTTAATATATTGCCTCAGCTTCTCTTAATTCTTCAACAATGGAAATTATTTCGTTTTTATGGTTATTATGACTAGCAATTTCCGACGAAAGAAGTAAACGTAATCTGTCAACTAGTTCATTTGGATCATCCCAATATATATAATTAGATTTACGATTATCTGCAGTTTTTAATAATAATCCATTACCTTTTTTAAAACATTTGGTTTCGTAGTAAATAAATGTTTTATTATATTAACATATTTATATGGTTGATATTGTCGTTTGTATGCATTTGTACTCGTTAAAAGTTCTTTGTAGGTTTTCAAATCATTTTTAGTGTAATGTAGAGGTTTTAAATGAAAAACTAATTCGAATAATCCAGGAGTCATTTTCCACTTTAGTAGTAGGGAACTGGGCATTCTAAATCACTTAAAATTTTAAAATTTTGCTGAAATTTTCCTGAAATTTGTAAAATTTGAGAAATTGTGTTTTCGGTGCGCTTTGATGTTTTTTCTTGTTTACATTAAGTTTTTTTGTTTGCATTAACTGTTTTTTGTTTATATTAAGTGTATGTATGTATGTTTGTATGTATGTATGTATGACCGTGGGAACTTGTGCACGGAATATTTTGTGGGAATACATTAAGGGTGTTTATGGGTTTGAAGCTTTTATATGTAAATATATGATTTTCTAATGCCGACGGGAATACATCTTTATTTTTTTCAAATGCCGACGGGAAAACATGTTTATTTTTTCGAATGCCGACGGGAAAACATGTTTATTTTTTTCAAATGCCGACGGGTAAATATGTTTATTTTTTTCAAATGCCGAAGGGAAAATCATGGAAATGATTTTTCCTAATGCCGACGGAAAATTTGTGGGTGTGTCTAGCTGTAGGAATTGAAGTCTGCCTGTTCTTGGTGTCTAGATTGTGTCTAGATTGTGACACCTTAAGGCTGACCGTGATTTGGGTAGGTGAGGCTGTTTTGTAATATGTAACCGTGGGAATTCGGTGGCGTTTATGCTTGTTGGAATTTAAGCCAATCTGTGCTTGGTCGGGGGCGGGGTGTATTTGAGGTAGATCGACTGGTGGAGGGCGGGGAGTTGTTGTAATATGTATCCGTGGGAATCTGTGTACATGTATGTATGTGTGTATGTATGTCTGTACGAGTTTAAGGCTGTCTGTGATTTATGAAAGGCGAGGTGAGAGTGTTCATGTAATACGTATCCGTGGGAATCTGTGTATATGTATGTTCGTAGGAGTTTGAGGCTGATTGTAATTTGAGGTGTGTATGTATGTATGTATATGTAGCAGTTTAAGGCTGTCCTTGATTTGAGGTAGGCGGGGGGTGTTATTGTAATATGTATCTATAGGAATTTGGGTGTTTATATGTCTGTAAGAATTTTTGTGCATGTATGTCTGTAGAAGTTTAAGGCTGATCGTGATTTGGATTGTTGAGATTGATCGATTGTATGTGACCTTGAGAATTTGTGTATGTAGGAAATTTAAGGCTTATCGTGCTTTATGAGGGGCGAAGTGTTCCTATAATATATAACCGCGCAATTTGTGTGTATATCTGTTTAAGGCTGATCATGATTAACGAGAGATGAGGTGAAGGAGTTCATGTATATATGTATCCGTATTTGTGTGTATGTATGTCTATATGAGTGTATGTATGTCTATATGAGTTTAAGGCTGATCGTGATTTACGTTGTTGAGATTGATAGATTGTATGTTACCTTGAGATTTTGTGTATGTATGTCTGTAAGAACTTTAGGCTGACTGTGATTTGTGAGGGGAGGGGCGTTGTTGAAATAGGTTTAATTTTTCGTAGATGAATTTTAGTATGTGTTTCTGTATGTGATTTTTTTTCACCCTAGTATTTATATGTACGTATAAATAAATTATTTCTCATATGAAAATTTTTTGCTAGAAAATATTATCATATATCTGAACTTCCCTAATCCTAGTATGTTTTTCATATTGGAGGATGAGATTGCTTTATATTTTATCAAGCTTAAATTTGTACAGTGTTAAAGTCTGTCGGTCAGAAATTTTTTTATATTTGTATAAATATTAATTTCAGATATTGCTAAATTCTTGTGTACGATCGTGGCGATTTTGTGTGTGTATGTGTGTATGCGCGATAGAGTTTGACTGGTCTGTGATAAGTTTGTTTATTTAAGTACATTTGTCTTCTTCGACTTTCGTCTGCAAGCGTCAATAGCTTGGAGAACGGTTTGTATGTTTTCATTATGTAGATATGTAAGTGTGATTGTTAAAATCCAATAAATACTTGAGCATGGATAAGAAATTTGATAACATGTATACATATGTACATATGGATCTACAAACTGATTTTATGTATGTATGTATGTACATACAAATAAGTCTGGAGCTCCCTGTTTAAATACACTTTTTTTTGTCGTGTGCTGTTGTTGCTGTTGTAAATATTCGCCTGGTGTTTTGTGTATAGATGTGAAATATCTCCATAGTTTTTTTATTTGAAATTAAAAAAACGTTCTTTTAATTTTTAGATGTATTTACTTAAAAGTTTGTGAGGACTTTCTGTTTTAAGTAAAATTGAATTCCTCTCCAGTTGTAGTAACTATAGTATAAATATTTAATATATTTTACTTCCATTTGTTTAAAGTTGATGTAGCCTATATAGTCAACGTAAGAAATTTTTCGGTGTAAAATTTTTTCCAACTATCATCTTTTTTCTTCACCTTTAACATATATTTTAGAACATCTTGCATTGGCTTTTAAAAAATTACAAACGCTTTGAAATGAAACTGATCCAGCAGTCCAGCTTAGGTGATGATAGGTTTTTGTTAATCACTTGGCTTCTCTTTCCTTTTTTATTGATAAACATTTAAAATCAAATGGTGGTTTTATAATGAAATTGTTATACTCATTATTGTTGAAAACATCCGCTACTTCTTTTTATAATGAAAATCATTCGAAACCTTACTCGTCTATTAAAACCATGTTTTTCATTCATATTACTTAATTTCTTAGACTTTCCGGACTTTCTATTATTCTATCATCAGTAAAAATGCAGTAGCTGAGGTCCTTGCTTGCTGTTTCAAATTAAATTTCTATATCAATTGGCCCGCTATTGAAGAAAAGGAGCTTTTATCTTAAACTCTGATGCAGTTACAAGCGCTTGAAATTCTTTCATATACGAGTAGTAGATAGATATCACATAGATACATATCATATAGAACTGCATAACGTTAATGTTTTAATTTTATGTTAAGATCATCATATGGATATGAGACTAAATTTAAATGTACGTTTAAGTTAGTCAAATCACAATAAACAAACTTATTTTCCTCTTGAAAAGCGATCAAGAGAAAACGAAGTCGTTTTCTGTGAATTTAGGTCTATCCTCTCGACGGTTCCTGTACTATACAAGATGACTTTGCATGTCGGAATTTCTAGCTGTCCTTTGTCGGCGTTATGGGTAATTAAATGTTAAAATTTTAATTGCCCAAATTATGTTACTTGATAATGTTACTATGCTTACATTAATAGGCTATATGTTTATTTTATGAAGGGTGATCACCTATGCCTTTTATTTGATGACCTAGATGATATATTTTTTGTTTTTCTCATGGTATTAAAGTTTAGCGTATTGTATACATATTTCTCCTATGTTTAAGTATGCTTTGTCTTCATGTGAGACAGGCTGTATATATCAGTTGGTCAGTCAGTTTCTTGTTTTATTTATTTTTTTCTTCTGATGTATCACTACTTTTGTTTTGATTTTACTACTTGAAATAGAGAACATCAATATTATTTTTAATTCCATTATTTTTATTGAAAATATATACATATGTGAGTGTGTACATATGCAAATGTATTCATATCTACATACATATATGCGAATATATGATACATATATGCCAATATATGTATGTATGTAGAAATTAGTTTACATACAAAGAAATACATGTTTAATAAACAAGTATTGCACCAAATCGATCTTCAAGAACTCAGTCACCTCCACCATGAATTCAGCCTAGGTGTTTTCATATAGTATCAGAAACATTGGAATATCTACGTTTGAAGGAATTTTTGCTTCAAATATTTCTAAATGAAGTTTGCTGGTTGACCCCCTTGAAGTTATTGTTGACGTAGGCTGGGTTGTATCACATTCAGATGTAATCATTTCTTACTTAAAAAAGGTCCTAATCACCATCAACCATATCTGTATACATTTCATTCATGAGTTGAGTTGATCCAGATACAATTGCTCTCTACAGATTAATGATTAGAAACAAGTTTCTCATCACCTTCTAACAGATTTATATATTTTGCTAGCATGCATGCCTTAGCATGCTTCTATCGATAGTGACGCGAGAGTCCGACATGTAGTGGTGTTTCATTTAAAAATCTATAATATTAGAATTTAAGAATTCACTCTTCTGAATTTTTTACGGAGTAGATACATATGTATTTCATTTCCCACAAAGTCATAAAATTTCTTTGCTTACAAAATTGTATGACATGAGGAATTTTCTTAAATTATGCATGCTTTGGCATGCTTCCAATATTGTTTTCTCTAATTTTTTTTTGATACTCATAGAGATACAGATATAAAGTAAGATCTGTTTACACTACATTTTACAATTTATGCATGGTTCAGCTTGATTCTAGTTGAAGTCTATATTTATTCAGTAAGTTTGTTTGATACCCATTCATACACATGTACATTCTTAAAGATTGGATATCAAAGTTCAAAAAGTGAAGATCTATTATAATAAGCCCAGATTCACATTTTTAAAATTTGTGTGCTACTGCTTTCGAAATAGAAAATGTACAACTGTTACGAAAAAAAAAATGATAATACGATGTGTTGCTGAATATTGCACAATGTCAAACTTCATTTTGAACGCTTACGTTTTCACAATATTTCATACAGACCAACAAGTTTAGAGAATTCCAGTACATTAAGTTAATTATCTTTCTTAAGACCTAACATTCCTAATCAATCCATCAAAAAAAAAAAAAAAAAAAAAAAAAAAAAAAAAAACATGACAAACTAGATTTTTCGTTTTTAATTTTATTTATATTGTCATTACATTTCAACATTTTCTGCATCTTCAAATTACGGTATACTGTATTTTACACCTTTTCCTAATTTTTTTGATTTAACTTTAATTGCAAACATTTTAATTGTGAGATGAGCTTTTCTATTTTAGGCACTAAGTAAATCTTTATATATATATATATATATATATCAGCCCACTTATATGAACCATTAATGCTAAATTCTTAACACATAATTCCTTTGGATGATCTATTAAATCATTCTACTATTGATGCTTTCATATTAAGTAATGTTTAATCTTCCTACTTATGCATGAATTTTCCAGTGTCTATTAAACAATTCTTTACAATCATCCATTTATAATTTTTTTGGTACTCGTAACATTTCAAAAATATTTTCCACAGCCTAGGTTTTTTCGAGTGCAACTTTTATTTTCAACGGTATTGACCATAGAAACTTTGAGAATGAATCATTTACAGTCTACAATAATTATTATAATCAATAATTTCTATTTTCTGTAGAATAGTTTCCCAGTTCACCTAAATCAGCTCCATAAAAGATCAACTATTCCTTTCATTACATATCTACAACGCATAAACAATTTTCGAGATTTATTATAGAGTTCGTTTGCTAAATTTCTTTTTAAAGACATTGAGTTGTTTTAAAGATTTTTTGGAGAGTGTTGTGATCTACTTGATGCACTTTCAGCTATTTATACTATCATGTAGTTAATTTTCCAATCTATAAATTTTATCGTTCAGCTGTTCAATTTGTTTTTTTAAAAGATGATTTAATTTTTAGTATGTGTTTTTAAATTTTATAACTATCTTCTATCTCTAATTGTATTTCACGTTGTACTCCATCAATTTGCATTTTAATATATTCTTGAATTATATTAATTCCTTAAGCTGTATTATTAATTTGTCCTATAGTTTATCGATTTGAGTTTCCAGAAATTATTTACTGATAATATCATTCTCCGTCAGTGAATGATGATGATTCTCTGTCCATGTATTAGTAGAAATTATATATTTTATATAGTTTTCAAAATCAAATTTCTCATAGTATTTCCATGTTTTATTATCAATCATTAAAGAAAATAAAGCTACTATTAGAGCCTATATTTGACCACCAACTTGTGTTTTATCTTAATTAAGTTTGAGGTTACTGTCACCAAATTTCCATTCATTATTAAAATCTTTATGTGGACCATAGTTTGTATCTAATTCATTTCTTCCTTCCAAGACTGATAAGTCAGTATAAGTGTCATCGGTATTGGAAGTCTGTGAGTAGAAATCATCTTCATCATCGTCATCATCATTCTCATTATTAGCATCATTAAACAAGATGGTATTATCGAATATTGTTCCTTCTGCTAGTTTCTTAGGTGTACTTGTCTCTATCTTGACTGATGGCTTCTGAGACTTTAAGCTTGTATATATTATTTTAAACTTATGTCTTCATTTTACTTTCATCTTTCATGGGAATTCTTTTAATTTTGTTAGAACTATTTATGAATTCTTTGAGTGGTTCTGTTATAGGTTTAAATGTATCTCTTAGTTGTTCACGTGTATCTATTTCACCAGTTTTTATACAACGAAGCCGTTTCTTCAAGACATTCCTTGTCAACACCAACTGTTTTAAAATTTTCTCATCCATGTTTAGCAAATAAGAGGTATCAGCTATTAGATCAGGTATCAGCTATCAGATCAGGTTATCAGGTAGCTGTTCTGGTTTTCAGATCAGCTGATCAGGACCTGGTCTGAGTTTATGATCAGCTTATCATGACCTGGTCTGATTTTCAGATCAGCTTATCAGGACCTGATCTGGTTTTTAGATCAGCTTATCAGGACCTGGTCTGGTTTTCAGATCAGCTTATCAGGACCTGATTTGGTTTTGAGATCATCTTATCAGGACCTGGTCTGGTTTTCAGATCAGCTTATCAGGACCTGATCTGGTTTTCAGATTAGCTTATCAGGACCTGTTCTGGTTTTCAGATCAGCTTCTCAGGACCTGGTCTGGTTTTCAGATCAGCTTATCAGGACCTGGTCTGGTTTTCAAATCAGCTTATCTGATTCAGATTGGGTTATCAGTTTACAAGTAGCTGGCTATTTATAACATATAGATGAATGCAGTTTAAGGTCAGATGAAAAACGAAAAAGTAAACTTTTATGTAGTCAAATCCTCTTTTTTTTATAACGATCATCGTGTAATTCAATATCGTTGCTTATAATCAAAATCCATATTTATCCTTCCAACATGCTTTATATTTGTCTCATCTTACTTAAACATTATAATTACATTATGATTATCTAGTCTCAAATGTTTGGTGATTCTGGTATAAGTTTGACATCAGCAGAATGCATCAACATTCTTATCTCACTCCATACAAAAATATATTTCTCACATGTAACATCGTTAAATATAATATCGGAATTACTTTTAGCATTGTTAGGAGAAATAACAGATTCAGTATCTGTAAATGTGTAATATCCCATTCCTTTAATTAATGAAATTATGTAATATCTTTAAGTATCCATATTTGGGTTGATAGAGAGATTTTGAGTATTAATATGTAGATGTTTTCAAATTTTAGTCCAATAAGACTTTTTAGCAAGCCAATCATAACATATTATTTTTTATTTTTTTTTTTACAATTTGACAGACCAACTATTTTTGCGCAAATAGAATTTGGTAGAAGGGAACTATGACTTGTTTTTGAACTAACGTTTGATGAATCATCAACATTTCGTACCATCCTATTTTTAGGTTGTTTTGACTATGAGTATGCAGCAATATTTATGAAATATGTTTCAGAAATATTGTCTCTTATTTAGAAAAAATAAAATAATACAGCTATACGACACCAGAAAATATTTCTGGCATTGGAAATTCAGCAGTACAGTTTCGACATAAAATATCGACGGGGGAAGTTAAACGTAGTCGCTGATGACTTCTCACGAAGCCCATTACCGGCCAAGACTCCTGCTGTGGGTCTCGCCGATATTGGGACGCACAAAAAAAACTGGTACCAAAAAAAACTTAGACAAGTAGACAAGCTCCCGACCTTGGTGACGACGAGGACATTTTTGAGGGAATCATAATAAAGGATGATGGGACAAACAGGGATGAAAAATAGACAATTTACCCAAAAGGGAAACCGAAGGTCCAAGTACGGGTCAGCAAAGTAATAGCCAGACTCAGATGTCAGGGACAAGAAAAAATGGTCACCTTACATTAAATACCCTTTAAGCATGTACATAGAGTGTACATATTTATTTTATTATTATTCGATTTTTTGGGTACATATATTTTTTTTATTATTTTATTATATTTTTTGAATATGTGTATAGAGGGTATATATATATTTTTTTAGTATGTAGTTTTTATATTATTTCCCCCCAAATAAAAAAATAATAATAATAAGAAAATATAACAAAAAACAATAAATAAAAAAAAAGTAAAAAAAAAACAAATAATAAAAATGAAAATATATAAAAAACCAACAAAAAAAAAGTATGCATTCTGTTTTTTCTTAAAGCACAAGGACTGAGCCGAAATCTAGAAGGTTTCGGTAAATATTACCGAAAGGTAGTGCAGACCACCAGGTCAAAACTCTCCGTGTGCTACAAAACTTGTTTTTCTTTTTCTTCTTTTTTATATAAATTAAGAGGGGAATGTAACGTGGCATTACAAGTATTTATAAACTTATAATCATTATACTACACTTCATATTCAATAAAAAGTACAAATGCACGTACCTTTTACCGTATACCGTAGTGAAATTGCACGTACCTTTTACCGTATACTAAGAACGAGATACACACACAGGCAGACACCACCACTGATTGAAACCGAACCACACCATGCCAACGCAAGGTATGATTCTCCTCAGGTCATATTTTAGTTGGCATAAGTAATCAACGTTAGATAAACCGTAGTTTAGAGAATATAAAGTCTCCCGAATTTACTTTATAGTTCGTCACAACATGCCAACGCACGGTATGATTCTCAGTCAGGTCATATTTTAGTTGGCATAAGTAGTCAACGTTTGTACACAATGATCATCAAGTGCAGAGATCGTACGAACGATAATTATAAGCAAGCTACTTAAAAGTGTCGTCCGAAAGCTTTACTGACTCTTGCTCTCAGTAGTTAACCAGTAGATAAACCCTAGTTTAGCGAATATAAATTCTCCCGAATTTACGTTATATTTCGTAGTAATATTATTTCGTAAATTAGCCGAATACGAAGTCCTCCGAGTTTACTTCGTGCTCGTTGTAGTTAGCTGCACGGTAACCGAATATACAGGCTCCCGAATTTACTTGTACTTCGTGAATTAACCAGACATAATATCACCCCTCGGATTTACTTCATACTCTTCACTTTCTAATAGTGTAGACGTTAGAAGTCGTGAGTTCCTATATAAAACTAGTTATGTTAGTATAACAACATGTACATACTATTCCAAGGAAGCAGACCGTTGCCTAGACCCTTGGCAGACTGAGTCATACCCCAGCTGGAAAACAAAACTGCGTTACAAGCTATGCCAAGAAAGGGAAATATTTTCATCAAATAGGTTCAAACGAGCGGCAATCAACATTGTTGGCAACGTCGCCCGATCGTTATTTGGAGTTTTGGATTCAGACTATGATGAAGAAATGACCAACACCATAAATAAGGCTAGAGCTGAAAAGGATACCATTCTATTAATGCTAAAAAATCAAACTTTAATCATAGATTCAACCATAAATATCATAAAATAAGATGAAATCAGAAGTCAAAAACGATTAACTGAGAATCCCAGAAAACCCGTAAAACTCAACCAATGGAACTTGTATTAATTCAATTGACACTAATGGCAACAAATCTTCAGAGAATAGAATCTGAAATAGTCAATGTACTCATGGACGCCCATAATGCACGAATTACTCCATTGCTATTGTCACTGCATCAACTAAAGGACGAACTTACTACTATTAGGGCTCATCTCCCAGCCTATCTAGCACTTCCAATTGAAGACGACAAACTGATTAAACTCTACAAATTAATGACTGCTAAAGGTGCCGTAACTAAAACAGAGGTTGTATTTGACGTTAAATTGCCATTGGTAGATCAACATATATTGAAATTGTTCAAAATAATACCAGTACCAATAACTAAAAACGAGAAACTTATAGCAATTACATTGGATAGCACTTATCTAGCAGCAGATTTACACAGATACCAATTTATTACTTTAACAACGAAAAATGTGCACAACTGAATGAAAACCAAACCTGATGTATATATATGTAAAAATAAGCAAACGAAACTTGGAAGGGACTCAGATATGACTTCATGCGAAATCTTTATGTTCAATAACAAAAATACAACTAACCGCCAACTAGAACAACTGCAAGGAATTTTAGCATGGACCCAAATAGATATATCCTACCATTAAAGAAATTGAGATGTCAGCAATTTGAAACACAGAAACACAACTTTTTACACTAAAGCGGTCCGGAATAATGCACATTGAACCAGATTGTGTAGTCAAAAATGACGACATTATCACGCGCGGTCATTTTGAAATAGTTACAAATGCACATACTTCTCAAAAATTTCACAGAATTTGAAATACTACAACCTACGAATTCAACACACAAATAAATCTACTTGACATCCCCCAACAACAATTAAAAGAACCAACTTCAATTCATATTCCACAAATAATAAAATCAAATAGTGTACATCATCATGCAGTGAGTTTCACTGCATTAATTTTTGGGCATAATTTTGTTGCTTGCTTTTTCCATAGTTAGACTACATACAAGATCTCAGAAAACCATTACCAAAGAAGAAACTCAATCTCAAACTACGCCATCAAAAAGAAGCGCACCAGTTCAATCAATATTAGACATTCACTGTTGTCCAGACCAATGAGCTGCAATTTTCATGGTTTCCGATGATTTCCTCATACAATAAAATTTTTACTCACATTTAATCACGTACAAAACATTCAACGTACAATAAAATCAGCATCGTTCTAATATCTGTTCATTGGAATGATTGTGAGTGGAGGGATCGAACATGTTTTACTCAATTCATTCAAATACATTAAATGTTTTATTCAGTTTTAATCATTCAACAAAACTCAATGTTGAATATAATCAGCATCATAGAAACGAACGCATCGTTGGAATAATTGTGAGTGAAATGATCGAACTTGTTTTATTCAAACTTCTATGTGAACAAGCGCTGACGTTGAATAAAATCAAAGTAGTCAAGTTCGTTCAAGCTATTTTAAAACACACACACACAAACATGTCAAACATGGGTGAAAAATTGGAGGTTTCTTTTTGTTCCAATTATAAAAAAGGTGCAACATTTCGTCGGCTTGTTTCTGGTTTGCGGCACAGTATATTGAAAATACATTATGTCTGCAGCAAACCAGAAACAAGCCGACGATTTTTTTAACTACGAGTTTGAAAATTTGCTTGTTTTTATGGTTAAGCGATTGTATATATGCATTTCGTTCCCGCTTTTTTGAACTCATCAGTAGACTTCAACCCAAAACATTTTTGAATTTAGCTAACAAACTTCGTATGTTTATAGTAAGACTCTTATTGAGATTCACAATATACAAACATAATAAGTTTGAAAGCCTCAAACAAAAATTTTTACAAAACAAGCATCTTCTTATTCGATTGTGCATTAAGTGTCTTACTATAAACATACGAAGTTTGTTAGCTAAATTCAAAAATGTTTTGGGTTGAAGTCTACTGATGAGTTCCAAAAAGTGGGAAGAAATGCATACAGACAATCGCTTAATCATAAAAACAAGCAAATTTTCAAACTGGACTAACGTTAAATGAAAACTGAAAACTGCAAAATATGTGCAGACATGTTATTTATATATGATCCACCTACAATGTTACATTCAACGATTATTGTATTAATTTTGGTTATATCTGTTGTTTTTATCAGAGTAATGTTCCACGCCAAGCTCTAATACTTTTGTACTAAAACCTAATAAGGATCCGATTGATCTTTCCTTATTAAAATAAATTGAATCTGTAGTAATTTTTATGCATGTTTGCAAAGTATTGTAATTTGCTCGTACATCAAGCGATCCTTTTGCATTTATATTGTGATATTTATTTCTTAATACTTCAGCTATATCTAATAATTCATATGAGCCAACTGGAACTTCTATTTCATGATTCCCAATATGAAATAAGTTGTTTTCACATCAACATTTGGGATTGAGTGATACGTATATAAACTTATTAAGCCGCAAACATAGTTTTCATTTAGTTCGATTGGTGGAAAATAGTTTGCAACAAGATATGAAGAGTCTCCGTTCAATGTTAATGTAATTGACATTTTAACGGTTGATGAGTGAATAAATTATTAATAAATTTTGCAATGATTTTTATGATGATGTATTGTCGATATTAATCCAAGAGTTATGTTCTGACGAGAATCCCAACCATTTAACGTAAACCATATTATTTCTTCTTTTTGAAATTTTTTCAACTAAATATGTTTCTGGAAATTTAGTTTTCATTAGCTCATGTTCGTAAAAACCACCTTTAATTTCATGATCTTGATAGTCTTGTAATATATAAGTATTAGGTTAGTTAGTATTTTTTTTAGTTTTGATTTTAAATATTTCTGTTGTGCAGTTTGGTGTGTAACCTTTTTCAAATATATGCTTATATTTACTTATTCGAACATTATCATTTACTTTAAACTTGGGTTTTTGAAATACTTTTAAATTGTTGTAGACTGTATTCAACAATAAATTTTCATTTGACGAATTTACTTCACTTGGGGTCATCAGTATTGTTCTATGAAATGTATCATTATATTTATCAACAAGTTCTTGATATTTGTTTATCCATTTGTATGTTCCTTGGTAACTAAACTCTTTCCACATCATTCCTTTTAAGGTTCTGTTAAATCGTTCTACTATGGATGCATTTAGAACACTATACGTTGAATAGTGATTAATATGATTCGATTGCATTAGTGGATGAAATTGATTATTGAAAAATTCTTTACCGTCATCTGTTTGTAAATTTCTTGGTTTTCTATTGTTGTTAGTGAAAATACTTTTCATAGCATTCGCTACGTTTGATGCAGTTTTATTTTTTAATGCTACAGCCCAAGCTTTCTTAAAAAGGTATCTATTACTGTTAGAAGATATCGATATCTGTTATTTGTTCTGCATAATTTCCCATTTCCACCAAATCTGCTTGCCATAAATCATCAATTCCTTTCATTATAACTCGTCTTTTAAAATTTTTTCGCGCTTGTTTGTGCAGTTCATTAACTATTTCTCTCTTATCTGAATTCATTTCCTTTATAATAGTTGTTCCTTTTTAATATCTAAACGGAAATTTCATATGCTAATATATAATTTTTATCCTTTGATTTTAGTAAGCTCGAGTTTTCGTTTTTTAACAACATCTACAACAGCATTTATATTAATTGACTTAAATATAAATTCTTCAATATTATCAAATCTTTCCTCGATATTCTTTAAGAAGCCTTCATTTGCAAAATGAACTTGATCAATCACTACTTTTTTAGCTTTAACATCGTCATCGATCCCTTTTGTAATCAACTCTCGTAATACTTTTACATCTCGTCTGATAACGTTTAATTGTGAATTATAATCGTTTTTAAGTTCCTCACTTTGGTCCTTAATGGTTTTGATAATAACATGGATATCTTTTGCAATGACGTCCATTTGGTAATTATATTTGTATATACGTACTTAACTTTAAATTATTTAGATTAGTCTTAATGGAACTTTCTCCAAACTTATTTATATAACTCATTTTTAATATATTGCCTCAGCTTCTCTTAATTCTTCAACAATGGAAATTATTTCGTTTTTATGGTTATTATGACTAGCAATTTCCGACGAAAGAAGTAAACGTAATCTGTCAACTAGTTCATTTGGATCATCCCAATATATATAATTAGATTTACGATTATCTGCAGTTTTTAATAATAATCCATTACCTTTTTTAAAACATTTGGTTTCGTAGTAAATAAATGTTTTATTATATTAACATATTTATATGGTTGATATTGTCGTTTGTATGCATTTGTACTCGTTAAAAGTTCTTTGTAGGTTTTCAAATAATTTTTAGTGTAATGTAGAGGTTTTAAATGAAAAACTAATTCGAATAATCCAGGAGTCATTTTCCACTTTAGTAGTAGGGAACTGGGCATTCTAAATCACTTAAAATTTTAAAATTTTGCTGAAATTTTCCTGAAATTTGTAAAATTTGAGAAATTGTGTTTTCGGTGCGCTTTGATGTTTTTTCTTGTTTACATTAAGTTTTTTTGTTTGCATTAACTGTTTTTTGTTTATATTAAGTGTATGTATGTATGTTTGTATGTATGTATGTATGACCGTGGGAACTTGTGCACGGAATATTTTGTGGGAATACATTAAGGGTGTTTATGGGTTTGAAGCTTTTATATGTAAATATATGATTTTCTAATGCCGACGGGAATACATCTTTATTTTTTTCAAATGCCGACGGGAAAACATGTTTATTTTTTCGAATGCCGACGGGAAAACATGTTTATTTTTTTCAAATGCCGACGGGTAAATATGTTTATTTTTTTCAAATGCCGAAGGGAAAATCATGGAAATGATTTTTCCTAATGCCGACGGAAAATTTGTGGGTGTGTCTAGCTGTAGGAATTGAAGTCTGCCTGTTCTTGGTGTCTAGATTGTGACACCTTAAGGCTGACCGTGATTTGGGTAGGTGAGGCTGTTTTGTAATATGTAACCGTGGGAATTCGGTGGCGTTTATGCTTGTTGGAATTTAAGCCAATCTGTGCTTGGTCGGGGGCGGGGTATATTTGAGGTAGATCGACTGGTGGAGGGCGGGGAGTTGTTGTAATATGTATCCGTGGGAATCTGTGTACATGTATGTATGTGTGTATGTATGTCTGTACGAGTTTAAGGCTGTCTGTGATTTATGAAAGGCGAGGTGAGAGTGTTCATGTAATACGTATCCGTGGGAATCTGTGTATATGTATCTTCGTAGGAGTTTGAGGCTGATTGTAATTTGAGGTGTGTATGTATGTATGTATATGTAGCAGTTTAAGGCTGTCCTTGATTTGAGGTAGGCGGGGGGTGTTATTGTAATATGTATCTATAGGAATTTGGGTGTTTATATGTCTGTAAGAATTTTTGTGCATGTATGTCTGTAGAAGTTTAAGGCTGATCGTGATTTGGATTGTTGAGATTGATCGATTGTATGTGACCTTGAGAATTTGTGTATGTAGGAAATTTAAGGCTTATCGTGCTTTATGAGGGGCGAAGTGTTCCTATAATATATAACCGCGCAATTTGTGTGTATATCTGTTTAAGGCTGATCATGATTAACGAGAGATGAGGTGAAGGAGTTCATGTATATATGTATCCGTATTTGTGTGTATGTATGTCTATATGAGTGTATGTATGTCTATATGAGTTTAAGGCTGATCGTGATTTACGTTGTTGAGATTGATAGATTGTATGTTACCTTGAGATTTTGTGTATGTATGTCTGTAAGAACTTTAGGCTGACTGTGATTTGTGAGGGGAGGGGCGTTGTTGAAATAGGTTTAATTTTTCGTAGATGAATTTTAGTATGTGTTTCTGTATGTGATTTTTTTTCACCCTAGTATTTATATGTACGTATAAATAAATTATTTCTCATATGAAAATTTTTTGCTAGAAAATATTATCATATATCTGAACTTCCCTAATCCTAGTATGTTTTTCATATTGGAGGATGAGATTGCTTTATATTTTATCAAGCTTAAATTTGTACAGTGTTAAAGTCTGTCGGTCAGAAATTTTTTTATATTTGTATAAATATTAATTTCAGATATTGCTAAATTCTTGTGTACGATCGTGGCGATTTTGTGTGTGTATGTGTGTATGCGCGATAGAGTTTGACTGGTCTGTGATAAGTTTGTTTATTTAAGTACATTTGTCTTCTTCGACTTTCGTCTGCAAGCGTCAATAGCTTGGAGAACGGTTTGTATGTTTTCATTATGTAGATATGTAAGTGTGATTGTTAAAATCCAATAAATACTTGAGCATGGATAAGAAATTTGATAACATGTATACATATGTACATATGGATCTACAAACTGATTTTATGTATGTATGTATGTACATACAAATAAGTCTGGAGCTCCCTGTTTAAATACACTTTTTTTTTGTCGTGTGCTGTTGTTGCTGTTGTAAATATTCGCCTGGTGTTTTGTGTATAGATGTGAAATATCTCCATAGTTTTTTTATTTGAAATTAAAAAAACGTTCTTTTAATTTTTAGATGTATTTACTTAAAAGTTTGTGAGGACTTTCTGTTTTAAGTAAAATTGAATTCCTCTCCAGTTGTAGTAACTATAGTATAAATATTTAATATATTTTACTTCCATTTGTTTAAAGTTGATGTAGCCTATATAGTCAACGTAAGAAATTTTTCGGTGTAAAATTTTTTCCAACTATCATCTTTTTTCTTCACCTTTAACATATATTTTAGAACATCTTGCATTGGCTTTTAAAAAATTACAAACGCTTTGAAATGAAACTGATCCAGCAGTCCAGCTTAGGTGATGATAGGTTTTTGTTAATCACTTGGCTTCTCTTTCCTTTTTTATTGATAAACATTTAAAATCAAATGGTGGTTTTATAATGAAATTGTTATACTCATTATTGTTGAAAACATCCGCTACTTCTTTTTATAATGAAAATCATTCGAAACCTTACTCGTCTATTAAAACCATGTTTTTCATTCATATTACTTAATTTCTTAGACTTTCCGGACTTTCTATTATTCTATCATCAGTAAAAATGCAGTAGCTGAGGTCCTTGCTTGCTGTTTCAAATTAAATTTCTATATCAATTGGCCCGCTATCGAAGAAAAGGAGCTTTTATCTTAAACTCTGATGCAGTTACAAGCGCTTGAAATTCTTTCATATACGAGTAGTAGATACATATCACATAGATACATATCATATAGAACTGCATAACGTTAATGTTTTAATTTTATGTTAAGATCATCATATGGATATGAGACTAAATTTAAATGTACGTTTAAGTTAGTCAAATCACAATAAACAAACTTATTTTCCTCTTGAAAAGCGATCAAGAGAAAACGAAGTCGTTTTCTGTGAATTTAGGTCTATCCTCTTGACGGTTCCTCTAATATACAAGATAACTTTGCATGTCGGAATTTCTAGCTGTCCTTTGTCGGCGTTATGGGTAATTAAATGTTAAAATTTTAATTGCCCAAATTATGTTACTTGATAATGTTACTATGCTTACATTAATAGGCTATATGTTTATTTTATGAAGGGTTATCACCTATGCCTTTTATTTGATGATCTAGATGATATATTTTTTGTTTTTCTCATGGTATTAAAGTTTAGCGTATTGTATACATATTTCTCCTATGTTTAAGTATGCTTTGTCTTCATGTGAGACAGGCTGTATATATCAGTTGGTCAGTCAGTTTCTTGTTTTATTTATTTTTTTCTTCTGATGTATCACTACTTTTGTTTTGATTTTACTACTTGAAATAGAGAACATCAATATTATTTTTAATTCCATTATTTTTATTGAAAATATATACATATGTGAGTGTGTACATATGCAAATGTATTCATATCTACATACATATATGCGAATATATGATACATATATGCCAATATATGTATGTATGTAGAAATTAGTTTACATACAAAGAAATACATGTTTAATAAACAAGTATTGCACCAAATCGATCTTCAAGAACTCAGTCACCTCCACCATGAATTCAGCCTAGGTGTTTTCATATAGTATCAGAAACATTGGAATATCTACGTTTGAAGGAATTTTTGCTTCAAATATTTCTAAATGAAGTTTGCTGGTTGACCCCCTTGAAGTTATTGTTGACGTAGGCTGGGTTGTATCACATTCAGATGTAATCATTTCTTACTTAAAAAAGGTCCTAATCACCATCAACCATATCTGTATACATTTCATTCATGAGTTGAGTTGATCCAGATACAATTGCTCTCTACAGATTAATGATTAGAAACAAGTTTCTCATCACCTTCTAACAGATTTATATATTTTGCTAGCATGCATGCCTTAGCATGCTTCTATCGATAGTGACGCGAGAGTCCGACATGTAGTGGTGTTTCATTTAAAAATCTATAATATTAGAATTTAAGAATTCACTCTTCTGAATTTTTTACGGAGTAGATACATATGTATTTCATTTCCCACAAAGTCATAAAATTTCTTTGCTTACAAAATTGTATGACATGAGGAATTTTCTTAAATTATGCATGCTTTGGCATGCTTCCAATATTGTTTTCTCTAATTTTTTTTTTATACTCATAGAGATACAGATATAAAGTAAGATCTGTTTACACTACATTTTACAATTTATGCATGGTTCAGCTTGATTCTAGTTGAAGTCTATATTTATTCAGTAAGTTTGTTTGATACCCATTCATACACATGTACATTCTTAAAGATTGGATATCAAAGTTCAAAAAGTGAAGATCTATTATAATAAGCCCAGATTCACATTTTTAAAATTTGTGTGCTACTGCTTTCGAAATAGAAAATGTACAACTGTTACGAAAAAAAAATGATAATACGATGTGTTGCTGAATATTGCACAATGTCAAACTTCATTTTGAACGCTTACGTTTTCACAATATTTCATACAGACCAACAAGTTTAGAGAATTCCAGTACATTAAGTTAATTATCTTTCTTAAGACCTAACATTCCTAATCAATCCATCAAAAAAAAAAAAAAAAAAAAAAAAAAAAAAAAAACATGACAAACTAGATTTTTCGTTTTTAATTTTATTTATATTGTCATTACATTTCAACATTTTCTGCATCTTCAAATTACGGTATACTGTATTTTACACCTTTTCCTAATTTTTTTGATTTAACTTTAATTGCAAACATTTTAATTGTGAGATGAGCTTTTCTATTTTAGGCACTAAGTAAATCTTTATATATATATATATATATATATATATATATATATATATATATATATATATATATATCAGCCCACTTATATGAACAATTAATGCTAAATTCTTAACACATAATTCCTTTGGATGATCTATTAAATCATTCTACTATTGATGCTTTCATATTAAGTAATGTTTAATCTTCCTACTTATGCATGAATTTTCCAGTGTCTATTAAAAAATTCTTTACAATCATCCATTTATAATTTTTTTGGTACTCGTAACATTTCAAAAATATTTTCCACAGCCTAGGTTTTTTCGAGTGCAACTTTTATTTTCAACGGTATTGACCATAGAAACTTTGAGAATGAATCATTTACAGTCTACAATAATCAATAATTTCTATTTTCTGTAGAATAGTTTCCCAGTTCACCTAAATCAGCTCCATAAAAGATCAACTATTCCTTTCATTACATATCTACAACGCATAAACAATTTTCGAGATTTATTATAGAGTTCGTTTGCTAAATTTCTTTTTAAAGACATTGAGTTGTTTTAAAGATTTTTTGGAGAGTGTTGTGATCTACTTGATGCACTTTCAGCTATTTATACTATCATGTAGTTAATTTTCCAATCTATAAATTTTATCGTTCAGCTGTTCAATTTGTGTTTTTAAAAGATGATTTAATTTTTGGTATGTGTTTTTCAATTTTATAACTATCTTCTATCTCTAATTGTATTTCACGTTGTACTCCATCAATTTGCATTTTAATATATTCTTGAATTATATTAATTCCTTAAGCTGTATTATTAATTTGTCCTATAGTTTATCGATTTGAGTTTCCAGAAATTATTTACTGATAACATCATTCTCCGTCAGTGAATGATGATGATTCTCTGTCCATGTATTAGTAGAAATTATATATTTTATATAGTTTTCAAAATCAAATTTCTCATAGTATTTCCATGTTTTATTATCAATCATTAAAGAAAATAAAGCTACTATTAGAGCCTATATTTGACCACCAACTTGTATTTTATCTTAATTAAGTTTGAGGTTACTATCATCAAATTTCCATTCATTATTAAAATCTTTATGTGGACCATAGTTTGTATCTAATTCATTTCTTCCTTCCAAGACTGATAAGTCAGTATAAGTGTCATCGGTATTGGAAGTCTGTGAGTAGAAATCATCTTCATCATCGTCATCATCATTCTCATTATTAGCATCATTAAACAAGATGGTATTATCGAATATTGTTCCTTCTGCTAGTTTCTTAGGTGTACTTGTCTCTATCTTGACTGAAGGCTTCTGAGACTTTAAGCTTGTATTATTTTCAACTTCTGTCTTCATTTTACTTTCATCTTTCATGGGAATTCTTTTAATTTTGTTAGAACTATTTATGAATTCTTTGAGTGGTTCTGTTATAGGTTTAAATGTATCTCTTAGTTGTTCACGTGTATCTATTTCACCAGTTTTTATACAACGAAGCTGTTTCTTCAAGACATTCCTTGTCAACACCAACTGTTTTAAAATTTTCTCATCCATGTTTAGCAAATAAGAGGTATCAGCTATTAGATCAGGTATCAGCTATCAGATCAGGTTATTAGGTAGCTGTTCTTGTTTTCAGATCAGCTGATCAGGACCTGGTCTGAGTTTATGATCAGCTTATCAGGACCTGATCTGGTTTTGAGATCATCTTATCAGGACCTGGTCTGGTTTTCAGATCAGCTTCTCAGGACCTAGTCTGGTTTTCAGATCAGATTATCAGGACCTGGTCTGGTTTTCAGATCAGCTTATCTGATTCAGATTGGGTTATCAGTTTACAAGTAGCTGGCTATTTATAACATATAGATGAATGCAGTTTAAGGTCAGATGAAAAACGAAAAAGTAAACTTTTATGTAGTCAAATCCTCTTTTTTTTATAACGATCATCGTGTAATTCAATATCGTTGCTTATAATCAAAATCCATATTTATCCTTCCAACATGCTTTATATTTGTCTCATCTTACTTAAACATTATAATTACATTATGATTATCTAGTCTCAAATGTTTGGTGATTCTGGTATAAGTTTGACATCAGCAGAATGCATCAACATTCTTATCTCACTCCATACAAAAATATATTTCTCACATGTAACATCGTTAAATATAATATCGGAATTACTTTTAGCATTGTTAGGAGAAATAACAGATTCAGTATCTGTAAATGTGTAATATCCCATTCCTTTAATTAATGAAATTATGTAATATCTTTAAGTATCCATATTTGGGTTGATAGAGAGATTTTGAGTATTAATATGTAGATGTTTTCAAATTTTAGTCCAATAAGACTTTTTAGCAAGCCAATCATAACATATTATTTTTTATTTTTTTTTTTACAATTTGACAGACCAACTATTTTTGCGCAAATAGAATTTGGTAGAAGGGAACTATGACTTGTTTTTGAACTAACGTTTGATGAATCATCAACATTTCGTACCATCCTATTTTTAGGTTGTTTTGACTATGAGTATGCAGCAATATTTATGAAATATGTTTCAGAAATATTGTCTCTTATTTAGAAAAAATAAAATAATACAGCTATACGACACCAGAAAATATTTCTGGCATTGGAAATTCAGCAGTACAGTTTCGACATAAAATATCGACGGGGGAAGTTAAACGTAGTCGCTGATGACTTCTCATGAAGCCCATTACCAGCCAAGACTCCTGCTGTGGGTCTCGCCGCTATTGGGACGCACAAAAAAAACTGGTACCAAAAAAAACTTAGACAAGTAGACAAGCTCCCGACCTTGGTGACGACGAGGACATTTTTGAGGGAATCATAATAAAGGATGATGGGACAAACAGAAACCGAAGGTCCAAGTACGGGTCAGCAAAGTAATAGCCAGACTCAGATGTCAGGGACAAGAAAAAATGGTCACCTTACATTAAATACCCTTTAAGCATGTACATAGAGTGTACATATTTATTTTATTATTATTCGATTTTTTGGGTACATATATTTTTTTTATTATTTTATTATATTTTTTGAATATGTGTATAGAGGGTATATATATATTTTTTTAGTATGTAGTTTTTATATTATTTCCCCCCAAATAAAAAAATAATAATAATAAGAAAATATAACAAAAAA
Organism: Nowickia ferox; assembly: GCA_936439885.1. Lineage (NCBI taxonomy): Eukaryota > Metazoa > Arthropoda > Insecta > Diptera > Tachinidae > Nowickia > Nowickia ferox. The sequence continues at coordinate 55,398,586 of OW387023.1, forward strand.
CAATAAATAAAAAAAAAGTAAAAAAAAACAAATAATAAAAATGAAAATATATAAAAAACCAACAAAAAAAAAGTATGCATTCTGTTTTTTCTTAAAGCACAAGGACTGAGCCGAAATCTAGAAGGTTTCGGTAAATATTACCGAAAGGTAGTGCAGACCACCAGGTCAAAACTCTCCGTGTGCTACAAAACTTGTTTTTCTTTTTCTTCTTTTTTATATAAATTAAGAGGGGAATGTAACGTGGCATTACAAGTATTTATAAACTTATAATCATTATACTACACTTCATATTCAATAAAAAGTACAAATGCACGTACCTTTTACCGTATACCGTAGTGAAATTGCACGTACCTTTTACCGTATACTAAGAACGAGATACACACACAGGCAGACACCACCACTGATTGAAACCGAACCACACCATGCCAACGCAAGGTATGATTCTCCTCAGGTCATATTTTAGTTGGCATAAGTAATCAACGTTAGATAAACCGTAGTTTAGAGAATATAAAGTCTCCCGAATTTACTTTATAGTTCGTCACAACATGCCAACGCACGGTATGATTCTCAGTCAGGTCATATTTTAGTTGGCATAAGTAGTCAACGTTTGTACACAATGATCATCAAGTGCAGAGATCGTACGAACGATAATTATAAGCAAGCTACTTAAAAGTGTCGTCCGAAAGCTTTACTGACTCTTGCTCTCAGTAGTTAACCAGTAGATAAACCCTAGTTTAGCGAATATAAATTCTCCCGAATTTACGTTATATTTCGTAGTAATATTATTTCGTAAATTAGCCGAATACGAAGTTCTCCGAATTTACTTCGTGCTCGTTGTAGCTAGCTGCACCGTAGCCGAATATAAAGTCTCCCGAATTTACTTTCTATTTCCTAGTAATATTATTTCGCAATTTAGCCGAATACGAAGTCCTCCGAATTAATTTCGTGCTCGTTGTAGTTAGCTGCACGGTAACCGAATATACAGGCTCCTGAATTTACTTGTACTTCGTGAATTAACCAGACATAATATCACCCCTCGGATTTACTGAGTTCCTATATAAAACTAGTTATGTTAGTATAACAACATGTACATACTATTCCAAGGAAGCAGACCGTTGCCTAGACCCTTGGCAGACTGAGTCATACCCCAGCTGGAAAACAAAACTGCGTTACAAGCTATGCCAAGAAAGGGAAATATTTTCATCAAATAGGTTCAAACGAGCGGCAATCAACATTGTTGGCAACGTCGCCCGATCGTTATTTGGAGTTTTGGATTCAGACTATGATGAAGAAATGACTAACACCATAAATAAGGCTAGAGCTGAAAAGGATACCATTCTATTAATGCTAAAAAATCAAACTTCAATCATAGATTCAACCATAAATATCATAAAATAAGATGAAATCAGAAGTCAAAAACGATTAACTGAGAATCCCAGAAAACCCGTAAAACTCAACCAATGGAACTTGTATTAATTCAATTGACACTAATGACAACAAATCTTCAGAGAATAGAATCTGAAATAGTCAATGTACTCACGGACGCCCATAATGCACGAATTACTCCATTGCTATTGTCACAGAAAACAGAGGTTGTATTTGACGTTAAATTGCCATTGGTAGATCAACATATATTGAAATTGTTCAAAATAATACCAGTACCAATAACTAAAAACGAGAAACTTATAGCAATTACATTGGATAGCACTTATCTAGCAGCAGATTCACACAGATACCAATTTATTACTTTAACAACGGAAAATGTGCACAACTGAATGAAAACCAAACCTGATGTATATATATGTAAAAATAAGCAAACGAAACTTGGAAGGGACTCAGATATGACTTCATGCGAAATCTTTATGTTCAATAACAAAAATACAACTAACCGCCAACTAGAACAACTGCAAGGAATTTTAGCATGGACCCAAATAGATATATCCTACCATTAAAGAAATTGAGATGTCAGCAATTTGAAACACAGAAACACAACTTTTTACACTAAAGCGGTCCGGAATAATGCACATTGAACCAGATTGTGTAGTCAAAAATGACGACATTATCACGCGCGGTCATTTTGAAATAGTTACAAATGCACATACCTCTCAAAAATTTCACAGAATTTGAAATACTACAACCTACGAATTCAACACATAAATAAATCTACTTGACATCCCCCAACAACAATTAAAAGAACCAACTTCAATTCATATTCCACAAATAATAAAATCAAATAGTGTACATCATCATGCAGTGAGCTTCACTGCATTAATTTTTGGGCATAATTTTGTTGCTTGCTTTTTCCATAGTTAGACTACATACAAGATCTCAGAAAACCATTACCAAAGAAGAAACTCAATCTCCACCTACGCCATCAAAAAGAAGCGCACCAGTTCAATCAATATTAGACATTCACTGTTGTCCAGACCATAAACCAAGTCAATCAACATTAGGCTTTCCAAGTTGTCCAGACCACAATCCAACACTACCTAGACGAAATATATTGAACGTTGGGGAGAATGTTAATACCCAGGAAGGGATAATTAATGATTATATTTTAATAATTTTTTTATTTATTAATCTGAAAAACCAAAGTTTTAATAGGTCATTTAATCATGCATTTAATTATTCATTTAACTAAATATGCAAAGGTAACTAGAACTCTGACCATTAAATTGCAATTATTACAGTTTTTAATGTTAATTATATTTTTGTTATTTTTTTTGATTTGTTAACTTTTAATTATTGTTTAACTAAATATAAAAGATAATTGAGAAATTAAATTGCAACTATCACTATTCTTTGCTCAGCTGTTTATTGACATACTTAAGAGGTAACTCTTCTAGTTTTGTGTTAATTGCTACCTCATGTATTAAGTGTATTACTTATGATTAATTGATTATAATTGTTAAATTAAATTTAGTATATAAGATGTGAATAAAACAAATTTATTAGTTCAGTAGTAAATTATCTTTATTATGTATTCATTGAACTTAGCGTTCTTCTGGTTAAAGTGCTTGAAGAACATAGTGGCAAATGCAGATTTATGTGTTTGGTTTGAATTGTACTATAGCCAGTTAGGAATTAACAGAACTTATAGTAGACTCTTTCAAAAAATTAATAAATGTAAAGAATTTTTCTAGAAAGAAGCAAGTAAAATGAAGACAGATATTTAAAATAATCAAAGTTTAAAGTCTCAGAAACTAGCAGCCAAGATAAAGATAACTACATCAAAAAAATTTGTAGAAGAAACAATAGTTGATAGCATTATGTTATTTAATGATGCATATAATGATGATGATGCTGAAGATGATTTTTACTCACAGACTTCCAATAGTGAATACCTCTAGTGATTCATCACTCTTTAAAGCGAGAAATGAATTAGATATTAATTATGGTCTACACAGGAATCATAATAACAAATTGAAATTTGGTAGCAGTAACAATGAGTTAAATGAGGATAAAACTCAAGTTGGCAGTACAAGAAGGGCTCTAATACCGGGCTTATTTTCTTTAATGTTTGATAAAATGTCAAGAAAAACTATGGCAAATTTTAATTTGAAATCTACAAAAAAGTTATAATTTCCACGATTTTTCTACTCAAATCGATAAACTAAATGACAAATGAATAATATCGTTTAAAGCTAGGTTAGGGCAGCAAGAGTTCAAAAATGCATTTCCACTCGGAGGCCCAATTGGAAACGCCTGCTAAGCCATCTAAGGCTATGACTTTGCAGCTTTCGGCAGTGGCAGATAATATTTTCAATGGTTTCTGGTTCCCTTTTCATCACCAAACATCCTACAAATATCTGGCGTGCCAGTTTCCCATATGCTGGTTCTTTCTTTGCCCGAGCATTGACCAGTCAATGCGCCTATTATGATTCGCATCACCTGCCTATCGATGTCCAGTAGCACTTTGAATCTTCCTGAGTCAAGTTTTGGCCACATAGCCTTCAATGTTCTATAATCTTCCCTACTTCGCCATGAACTGTTGATCCTGCTTTCTACCCAATTACTGAGTTCCCTATTGTAGTGACCTATCGGTAATTTCACCGATCTGTCACACATTCTCTCATCTAACGCCGACCCTATTCTAGCCAGCTCATCGGCAGTTTAATTTCCCTCAACACTACTGTAGCCAGGAACCCAACATAGTCTGAGACTATATTTGTCCATAAGTAAGTTGAGGGCTCTCCTACAGTCACTAACAAGTTTCAATTTGACATTGTGTTCCTTCAAAGCTTTTAGCGCTGTCTGGCTGTTGACATAGCAGCAGGTTACCTTCTCACCTTCAGCTACATTCCTGCCCACCAGTTCTGTGCCCTGAAGATCACCGAGATCTCAGCTTGGAAAACGCTGCATTCATTCAGCAGTCTGAAAGAACTACAAATGTTCTTTCCCAATATATGACACTAGCCCCTGTGCTTTCCCTTAATGTTTGATCAGTCTGTAAAGACCGCTCAGCCCCCATATAGCTTATCGAATTTGACCCAATAGTGAATTACCAGTGAGGGTGTTCTAATAATATCAATTGAAGCGACCTTATAGTCCGTGAACGGATCCCTGATCAATAAACCTGATCTTATTTAAGATTGATGTGTGACCTGTTACTCCTGTCCTCACCAAACCTATTTCTACGAGTCTAAGTATACTTCTAGTCGCCGTTCCCACCATAAAGTCTTATATAGGAAGTAGATGAAGAATAACGTCCAAGGCAGCCTGAGGTGTGCTCTTGTGAGCACCTTTGATGCCCAGCGAGGCACAGCTCTGAACCTAAGCTAGCAATCTGCTGTGACTTTCCTTCCTCAATGCCTCCTACCATACCACATAACCGTAGGAAATAACCGGTCTGACAACCGATGTGTAAATCTAGTTTACTATCTTCGGTTGCAGACCCCAGTTCCTGCCTATGGAGTTCCTGCATGCGTAGTAGGCATTGAGCCAAAAAAGCTTGCTATCTAGGAAAACACCCAGGTAAGTAGTAGGGAACTGGGGATTCGGCCGCAATTAAAATTGTTAAATTATGGGCTGAAATTGTTAAATTGTGGCTGAAATTGTTAAATTGTGGCTGAAATTGTTAAATTTGGGTAATTAAAATTTGAAAATTCTTGGAAATTTGTGAAATTTGATACCTACGAGGGTGGTTCAATAAGTCCGTCCGATTTTTTGTTTACATTAGGAGTTTTTTTGTTTACATTAACTGTTTTTTGTTTATATATATAAGGAGTTTTTTTTTTATTATTACATACGAGGGCGGTTCAATAAGTCAGGTTTTTTATGACCGTGGGAATTTATATGTATGTATGTTTGTGGGAATACATTAAGGGGGTTTATAGGTTTGAAGCTTTTATATGTATATGATTTTCTAATGCCGACGGGATAACATCTTTATTTTTTTCAAATGCCGACGGGAAAATCTTGGAAATGATTTTTCCTAATGCCGACGGAAAATTTGTGGGTGTGTCTAGCTGTAGGATTTGAAGTCTGGCTATGATTCTTGGAGGATGAGGTGTGTCTAGCTGTAGGAATTGAAGTCTGGCTGTGCTTGGTGGAGGGCGGGGTGTGTCTAGATTGTGAGACCTTTAGGCTGACCGTGTTTTGTAATATGTAACCGTGGGAATTCGGTGACGTATATGCTTGTTGGAATTTAAGCCAAGCTGTGCTTGGTGGGGGGCGGGATGTATTTGAGGTAGATCGACTGGTGGAGGGTGGGGAGTTGTTGTAATATGTATCCGTGGGAATCTGTGTACATGTATGTATGTATGTATGTCTGTAAGAGTTTAAGGCTGTCTGTGATTTATGAAAGACTAGGTGAGAGTGTTCATGTAATACGTATCCGTGGGAATCTGTGTATATGTATGTTCGTAGGAGTTTAAGGCTGATTGTGATTTGAGGTGGGGGAGGGTCTTGTTGTGATAGATAGATAGAATGTGCCTATGTGTGTGTGTGTGTGTATGTATGTATATGTAGGATTTAAGGCTGTCCTTGATTTGAGGTAGGCGGGCGGTGTTATTGTAATATGTATCTATAAGAATTTGGGTGTTTATATGTCTGTAGGAATTTTTGTACATGTATGTCTGTACGAGTTTAAGGCTGATCGTAATTTAAATTGTTGAGATTGATCGATTGTATGTGACTTCGAGAATTAGTGTATGTATATCTGTAGGAAACTTAAGGCTTATCGTGATTTATGAGGGGCGAAGTGTTCATGTAATATAACCGCGCAATTTATGTATATATATGTAGGAGTTTAAGGCTGATCATGATATCCGTATTTGTGTGTATGTATGTCTATATGAGTTTAAGGCTGATCGTGATTTAAGTTGTGAGATTGATAGATTGTATGTTACCTTGTAATTTTGTGTATGTATATCTACAAGAACTTTAGGCTGAGTGTGATTTGTGAGGGGAGGGGCGTTGTTGAAATAGGTTTAATTTTTCGTAGATAAATTTTAGTATGTGTGTGTATGTGATTTTCTCACCCTAGTATTTATATGTACGTAGAATTAAATTGTTTCTCATATGAACATTTTTTGCTAGAAAATATTATCATATATCTGAACTTTCCTAATCCTAGTATGATTTCATATTGGAGGATGAGATTGCTTTATATTTTATTAAGCTTAAATTTGTCCAGTGTTGAAGTCTGTCGGTCAGAAATTTGTTTATATTTGTATAAATATTAATTTCAGATTTTGCAAAATTCTTGTGTACGATCGTGGTGATTTTTTTGTGTGTGTATGTGTGTATGCGCGATAGAGTTTGATTGGTCTGTGATAAGTTTGTTTATTTAAGTACATTTGTCTTCTTCGACTTTCGTCTTCAAGCGTCAATAGCTTGGAGAACGGTTTGTATGTTTTCATGATGTAGATATGTAAGTGTGATTGTTAAAATCCAATAAATACTTGAGCATGGGTAAGAAATTTGATAATACATATGTACATATGGATCTACAAATTGATTTTATGTATGTATGTATGTACATACAAATAAGTCTGGAGCTCCCTGTTTAAATACACTTTTTTTTTGTCGTGTGCTGTTGTTGCTGTTGTAAATATTCGCGTGGTCTTTTGTGTATAGATGTGAAATATCTCGGTAGTTTTTTTATTTGAAATTAAAAAAACGTTGTTTTAATTTTTAGATGTATTTACTTAAAAGTTTGTGAGGAGTTTCTGTTTTAAGTAAAATTGAATTCCTCTCTAGTTGTAGTAACTATAGTATAAATATTTAATATTTTTTATTTCCATTTGTTTAAAGTTGATGTAGCCTATATAGTCAACGTTAGAAATTTTTCGGTGTAAAATTTTTTCCAACTATCATCTTTTTTCTTCACCTTTTTCATATATTTAAACATCTTGCATTGGCTTTAAAAAATGACAAACGCTTTGAAATGAAACTGATCCAGCAGTCCAGCTTAGGTGATGATAGTTTTTTGTTAACCACTTTGCTTCTCTTTCCTTTTTTATTGATAAGCATTTAAAATCAAATGGCGGTTTTATAATGAAATTGTTATACTCATTATTGTTAAAAACATCCGCTACTTCTTTTTGCAATGAAAATCATTCGAAACCTTACTCGTCTATTAAAACCATTTTTTCATTCATATTACTTAATTTATAAGACTTTCAGGACTTTCTATTATTCGATCATCAGTAAAAATGCAGTAGCTGAGGTCCTTGCTTACTGTTTCATATTAAATTTCTATATCAATTGGGCCGCTATTGAATAAAAGGAACTTTTATCTTAAACTTTAGTGCATTTGGAAGTGCTTGAGATTCTTTCATATAATAGCTTTGTTCAAATCTTAGATACGAGTACATATAATATAGAATTGCATAACGTTTATTTTTAATTTTTATGTTAAGATCATCATCATTTGGATATGAGACTGAATTTAAATGTACTTTTAAATTAGTTAAATCATAATGAGGAAACTTGTTTTCTTCTTGAATAGCGATCAACAGAAAACGAAATCGTTTTCTTACAATTTAGGTCTGGCTTCTCAACGGTTCCTCTAGTATACAAGATGACTTTCTATATCAACATATCTGTCTACTCTTTGTCACCGTTAAGGGACAATTAAAAGTTAAAATTTTAATTCCTCAAATTGTGTTACTTCATACTGATAATATGTTTTCATTAATAAGGTATATGTTTATCTTATGAAGGTTACTCGCCTATGGCTTTTATTTGATGTTCTAGATGATTTTTTTTTCTCATTTTATTAAAGTTCAGCGTATTGTGTATATATTTCTGATATTTTTAAGTGCGCTTTATTTACCTGTCAGACAAAGTGTACGTATCAGTTGATCACTCAGTCTCTCTTTTTAATCTTTTTTTTTCTTTTAATGTATCACTACTATTTTTAAAGATTTTACTACTTGAAAAAGAGAATATTTATGAAATTTTTAAATGTATTCATATATACATATAGGTAAATATATGTATATATGTATAGAGAAATTACTTTATCTACAAAGAAATACATGTTTAATAATCAACTATTCTAGAAAATCGATCTCAAATAACGCAGTTACCTCCACCATCAATTCACGGTCGGTGTTTTTATAGTGTCAGAAACACTAGAATATCTATGTTTGAGAGAATTTTTACATCGAGTTTTTCTACATGAGGTTTGCTGGTTGACATCCTTGAAGTTATTGTTGACGTAGGCTGGGTTGTATCACATTCAGATGTAATCATTTCCTACTTAAAAAAGGTCCTCATTACTATCAACTATCTCTGTATACATTTCATTCATGAGTTGGTTTGATCCAGATACAATTGCTGTCTACAGATTAATGATTAGAAACAAGTTTCTCATCACCTTCTAACAGATTTATATATTTTGCTAGCATGCATGCCTTAGCATGCTTCTATCGATAGTGACGCGAGAGTCCGACATGTAGTGGTGTTTCAATTAAAAATCTATACTATTAGATTTTACGATTTCGCTCTTTATATTCTTTTACAAAGTAGATACATATTTATGTATTTCATTTAGCACAGAGTCATAAAATTTCTTTGCTTACAAAATTGTGTGACATTCTTTTAAATTTGCATGCTTAGGCATGCTTTCAATATTTTTTCTGTAAATTTATTTGATACTCATACAGATACAGATATAAAGTAAGATCTGCTTACATTGCATTTTACAATTTATGTATGCTTCAGCATGATTCCAGTTGAAGTCCATATTTATTCAGTAAGTTTGTTTGATACTAATTCATACACATATACATTCTTAAAGATTGGAAATCTAAGTCCAATTTATGTAGTTTATCTATATTTTCTAAAGATTTGATAGCTATAGAAATTAATAGAGTAAAGATCTATTATAATAGCCCATGGGCATATTTTAAAATTTCGCTTGCTAGAGCTTTCGAAATGGAAAATGTACAATTTTCACTATAAAAAGTGATAATATTAGGTGTTACTGAATATTACACTGTGTTGTAATTTATTTTGAACACTTAAGTTTTCACAATATTTCATACAGGCCAACAAGTTTAGAGAATTTCCAGTATATTAAGTTAATTATCTTTCTTAAGACCTATCATTCCTTCAAAAATACAAACCAAACTAGATTTTTCCTGTTTAATTTTATTTTTTACTTTCATTAAATTTCAACATTTTGTTCATCTTCAAATTATTATATTTAGCAGCTTTTTCTCATTTGTTGAGTTAACTTTAATCGGAAACATTTAAATAGTGAGATGAACTTTTATATTGTATACGAGTACATTAAGTAATTCTTTGTATATTTCATTTATATGAACCATCATCACATAATTCCTTTGGATGATCTATTAAATCATTCTACTATTGATGCTTTCATATTAAGTAATGTTTAATATTCTACATATGCATGAATTTTCCAGTGTCTATTAAAAAATTCTTTACAATCATCCATTTGTAAGCTTTTTGGTACTCATAACATTTCAAAAATATTTTCCACAGCCTAGGTTTTTTCGAATGCAACTTTTATTTTCAACGGTATTGACCATAGAAACTTTGTAAATGAATCATTTACAGTCTACAATAATCAATAATTTCTATTTTCTGTAGAATAGTTTCCCATTTCACCTAAATCAGCTCCATAAAAGATCAACTATTCCTTTCATTACATATATACAATGCACAAACAATTTTCGAGATTTATTATAGAGTTCGTCTACTAAATTTCTTTTTAAAGACATTGAGTTATTTTAAAGATTTTTTGGAGAGTGTTGTGATCTACTTGATGCACTTTCAGCTATTTATACTATCATGTAGTTCATTTTCCAATCTATAAATTTTATCGTTCAGCTGTTCAATTTGTTTTTTCAAAAGATGATTTGATTTTTAGTATGTATTTTATAAATTTTATAACTTTCTTCTATCAATTTGCATTTTAATATATTCTTGAATTATATTAATTCCTTAAGCTATATTATTAATTTGTCCTATAGTTTATCGTTTGGAGTTTCCAGAAACAATTTACTGATAACATCATTCTCTGTCAGTGAATGATGATGATGATTAGTAGAAATTATATATTTTATATAGTTTTCAAAATCAAATTTCTCATAGTATTTCCATGTTTTATTATCAATCATTAAAGAAAATAAAGCTACTATTAGGGCCTATATTTGACCATCAACTTGTATTTTATCTTCATTTAGTTTTAGGTTACTATCACCAAACTTTCATTCATTATTCAAATCTTGATGTGGGCCATAGTTTGTATCTAATTCAATTCTTCCTTCCAAGACTGATAAATGAGTATAAGTGTCTTCAGAATTGGAAGTCTATGAGTAAAAATCATCTTCATCATCCTTATCATTCTCAGTATTAGCATCATTAAATAAGATGATATCATCAAATATTGTTCCTTCTGAAAGTTTCTTTGGTGTACTTGTCTCTATATTGACTGATGGCTTTAAACTTGTATTATTTTCAGCTTCTATCTTGATTTTACTTTCTTCTTTCTTGCGAATTCTTTCAATATTTCTAGAACTATTTATGAATTCTTTGAGAGGTTCTGTTATAGGTTTAAATGTATCTTTTATTGCTCACATGTATCTATTTCACCAGTTTTTATACTACGAAGCTTTTTCTTCAAGACATTTCTTGTCAACACCAACTGTTTTAAAATTTTCTCATCCATGTTTAATAATAGTAAATAACAGGTATCAGCTATTAGATCAGGTATCAGCTATCAGATCAGGTTATAAGGTAACTGGTCTGGTTTTCAGATCAGCTTATCAGGACCTGGTCTGTTTTTCAGATCAGCTTATCATGACCTGGTCTGGTTTTCAGATCAGCTTATCAGGACCTGGTCTGGTTTTCAGATCAGCTTATCAGAACCTGGTCTGGTTTTCAGATCAGCTTATCAGGACCTGGTCTGATTTTCAGATCAACTTATCTGATTCAGATTGGGTTATCAGTTTACAAGTAGCTGCCTATTTATAACATTTAGATGAATGCAGTTTAAGGTCAGATGAAAAACGAAAAAGTAAACTTTTATGTAGTCAAATTCTCTTTTTTTTTATAACGATCATCGTTCAATTCAATATCGTTGCTTATAATCAAAATCCATATTTATCCTTCCAACATGATTTATATTTGTCTCATCTTACTTAAAAATTATAATTACATTATGATTATCTAGTATCAAATGTTTGGTGATTCTGGTATAAGTTTGACATCAGCAGAATGCATCAACATTCTTATCTCACTCCATACAAAAATATGTTTCTCACATCTAACATCGTTAAATATCATATCGGAATTACTTTTAGCTTTGTTAGGAGAAATAACAGATTCAGTATCTGTAAATGTGTAATATCCCATGCCCTTAATTAACGAAATTATGTAATATCTTTAAGTATCCATATTTCGGTTGATAGAGTATTTTTTTTTGAGTATTAATATGTAGATGTTTTAAAATTTTAGTTCATTAAGACTTTTTAGCAAGCCAATCATAACATATTATTTTTTATTTTATTTTTTTACAATTTGACAGACCAACTATTTTTGCGCAAATAAAATTTGATAGAGGGAGAACTATGACTTGTTTTTGAACTAAAGTTTGATGAATCATCCACATTTCGTACCATCCTTTATAATTTCTACTAATCATCATCATCATTCACTGACAGAGAATGATGTTATCAGTAAATTGTTTCTGGAAACTCCAAACGATAAACTATAGGACAAATTAATAATATAGCTTAAGGAATTAATATAATTCAAGAATATATTAAAATGCAAATTGATAGATTACAACGTGAAATACAATTAGAGATAGAAGATAGTTATAAAATTTATAAAATACATACTAAAAATCAAATCATCTTTTGAAAAAACAAATTGAACAGCTGAACGATAAAATTTATAGATTGGAAAATGAACTACATGATAGTATAAATAGCTGAAAGTGCATCAAGTAGATCCCAACACTCTCCAAAAAATCTTTAAAACAACTCAATGTCTTTAAAAAGAAATTTAGTAGACGAACTCTATAATAAATCTCGAAAATTGTTTGTGCATTGTAGATATGTAATGAAAGGAATAGTTGATTTTTTATGGAGCTGATTTAGGTGAAATGGGAAACTATTCTACAGAAAATAGAAATTATTGATTATTGTAGACTGGAAATGATTCATTTACAAAGTTTCTATGGTCAATACCGTTGAAAATAAAAGTTGCATTCGAAAAAACCTAGGCTGTGGAAAATATTTTTGAAATGTTATGAGTACCAAAAAGCTTACAAATGGATGATTGTAAAGAATTTTTTAATAGACACTGGAAAATTCATGCATATATAGAATATTAAACATTACTTAATATGAAAGCATCAATAGTAGAATGATTTAATAGATCATCCAAAGGAATTATGTGATGATGGTTTATATAAATGAAATATACAAAGAATTACTTAATGTACTCGTATACAATATAAAAGTTCATCTCACTATTTAAATGTTTCCGATTAAAGTTAACTCAACAAATGAGAAAAAGCTGCTAAATATAATAATTTGAAGATGAACAAAATGTTGAAATTTAATGAAAGTAAAAAATAAAATTAAACAGGAAAAATCTAGTTTGGTTTGTATTTTTGAAGGAATGATAGGTCTTAAGAAAGATAATTAACTTAATATACTGGAAATTCTCTAAACTTGTTGGCCTGTATGAAATATTGTGAAAACTTAAGTGTTCAAAATAAATTACAACACAGTGTAATATTCAGTAACACCTAATATTATCACTTTTTATAGTGAAAATTGTACATTTTCCATTTCGGAAGCTCTAGCAAGCGAAATTTTAAAATATGCCCATGGGCTATTATAATAGATCTTTACTCTATTAATTTCTATAGCTATCAAATCTTTAGAAAATATAGATAAACTACATAAATTGGACTTAGATTTCCAATCTTTAAGAATGTATATGTGTATGAATTAGTATCAAACAAACTTACTGAATAAATATGGACTTCAACTGGAATCATGCTGAAGCATACATAAATTGTAAAATGCAATGTAAGCAGATCTTACTTTATATCTGTATCTGTATGAGTATCAAATAAATTTACAGAAAAAATATTGAAAGCATGCCTAAGCATGCAAATTTAAAAGAATCTCACACAATTTTGTAAGCAAAGAAATTTTATGACTCTGTGCTAAATGAAATACATAAATATGTATCTACTTTGTAAAAGAATATAAAGAGCGAAATCGTAAAATCTAATAGTATAGATTTTTAATTGAAACACCACTACATGTCGGACTCTCGCGTCACTATCGATAGAAGCATGCTAAGGCATGCATGCTAGCAAAATATATAAATCTGTTAGAAGGTGATGAGAAACTTGTTTCTAATCATTAATCTGTAGACAGCAATTGTATCTGGATCAAACCAACTCATGAATGAAATGTATACAGATATAGTTGATAGTAATGAGGACCTTTTTTAAGTAGGAAATGATTACATCTGAATGTGATACAACCCAGCCTACGTCAACAATAACTTCAAGGATGTCAACCAGCAAACCTCATGCAAAAAAAACTCGATGTAAAAATTCTCTCAAACATAGATATTCTAGTGTTTCTGACACTATAAAAACACCGACCGTGAATTGATGGTGGAGGTAACTGCGTTATTTGAGATCGATTTTCTAGAATAGTTGATTATTAAACATGTATTTCTTTGTAGATAAAGTAATTTCTCTATACATATATACATATATTTACCTATATGTATATATGAATACATTTAAAAATTTCATAAATATTCTCTTTTTCAAGTAGTAAAATCTTTAAAAATAGTAGTGATACATTAAAAGAAAAAAAAGATTAAAAAGAGAGACTGAGTGATCAACTGATACGTACACTTTGTCTGACAGGTAAATAAAGCGCACTTAAAAATATCAGAAATATATACACAATACGCTGAACTTTAATAAAATGAGAAAAAAAAATCATCTAGAACATCAAATAAAAGCCATAGGCGAGTAACCTTCATAAGATAAACATATACCTTATTAATGAAAACATATTATCAGTATGAAGTAACACAATTTGAGGAATTAAAATTTTAACTTTTAATTGTCCCTTAACGGTGACAAAGAGTAGACAGATATGTTGATATAGAAAGTCATCTTGTATACTAGAGGAACCGTTGAGAGGCCAGACCTAAATTGTAAGAAAACGATTTCGTTTTCTGTTGATCGCTATTCAAGAAGAAAACAAGTTTCCTCATTATGATTTAACTAATTTAAAAGTACATTTAAATTTAGTCTCATATCCAAATGATGATGATCTTAACATAAAAATTAAAAATAAACGTTATGCAATTCTATATTATATGTACTCGTATCTAAGATTCGAACAAAGCTATTATATGAAAGAATCTCAAGCACTTCCAAATGCACCAAAGTTTAAGATAAAAGTTCCTTTTATTCAATAGCGGCCCAATTGATATAGAAATTTAATATGAAACAGTAAGCAAGGACCTCAGCTACTGCATTTTTACTGATGATCGAATAATAGAAAGTCCTGAAAGTCTTATAAATTAAGTAATATGAATGAAAAAATGGTTTTAATAGACGAGTAAGGTTTCGAATGATTTTCATTACAAAAAGAAGTAGCGGATGTTTTTTAACAATAATGAGTATAACAATTTCATTATAAAACCGCCATTTGATTTTAAATGCTTATCAATAAAAAAGGAAAGAGAAGCAAAGTGATTAACAAAAAACTATCATCACCTAAGCTGGACTGCTGGATCAGTTTCATTTCAAAGCGTTTGTCATTTTTTAAAGCCAATGCAAGATGTTTAAATATATGAAAAAGGTGAAGAAAAAAGATGATAGTTGGAAAAAATTTTACACCGAAAAATTTCTAATGTTGACTATATAGGCTACATCAACTTTAAACAAATGGAAATAAAAAATATTAAATATTTATACTATAGTTACTACAACTAGAGAGGAATTCAATTTTACTTAAAACAGAAACTCCTCACAAACTTTTAAGTAAATACATCTAAAAATTAAAACAACGTTTTTTTAATTTCAAATAAAAAAACTACCGAGATATTTCACATCTATACACAAAAGACCACGCGAATATTTACAACAGCAACAACAGCACACGACAAAAAAAAGTGTATTTAAACAGGGAGCTCCAGACTTATTTGTATGTACATACATACATACATAAAATCAATTTGTAGATCCATATGTACATATGTACACATATTATCAAATTTCTTACCCATGCTCAAGTATTTATTGGATTTTAACAATCACACTTACATATCTACATCATGAAAACATACAAACCGTTCTCCAAGCTATTGACGCTTGAAGACGAAAGTCGAAGAAGACAAATGTACTTAAATAAACAAACTTATCACAGACCAATCAAACTCTATCGCGCATACACACATACACACACAAAAAAATCACCACGATCGTAAACAAGAATTTTGCAAAATCTGAAATTAATATTTATACAAATATAAACAAATTTCTGACCGACAGACTTCAACACTGGACAAATTTAAGCTTGATAAAATATAAAGCAATCTCATCCTCCAATATGAAAAACATACTAGGATTAGGAAAGTTCAGATATATGATAATATTTTCTAGCAAAAAATGTTCATATGAGATACAATTTAATTCTTCGTACATAGAAATACTAGGGTGAGAAAATCACATACACACACATACTAAAATTTATCTACGAAAAATTAAACCTATTTCAACAACGCCCCTCCCCTCACAAATCACACTCAGCCTAAAGTTCTTGTAGATATACATACACAAAATTACAAGGTAACATACAATCTATCAATCTCACAACTTAAATCACGATCAGCCTTGAACTCATATAGACATACATACACACAAATACGGATATCATGATCAGCCTTAAACTCCTACAGATATATACATAAATTGCGCGGTTATATTACATGAACACTTCGCCCCTCATAAATCACGATAAGCCTTAAGTTTCCTACAGATATACATACACTAATTCTCGAAGTCACATACAATCGATCAATCTCAACAATTTAAATTACGATCAGCCTTAAACTCGTACAGACATACATGTACAAAAATTCCTACAGACATATAAACACCCAAATTCTTATAGATACATATTACAATAACACCGCCCGCCTACTCAAATCAAGGACAGCCTTAAATCCTACATATACATACATACACACACACACACACACATAGGCACATTCTATCTATCTATCACAACAAGACCCTCCCCCACCTCAAATCACAATCAGCCTTAAACTCCTACGAACATACATATACACAGATTCCCACGGATACGTATTACATGAACACTATCACCTAGCCTTTCATAAATCACAGAGAGCCTTAAACTCTTACAGACATACATACATACATACATGTACACAGATTCCCACGGATACATATTACAACAACTCCCCACCCTCCACCAGTCGATCTACCTCAAATACATCCCGCCCCCCACCAAGCACAGCTTGGCTTAAATTCCAACAAGCATATACGTCACCGAATTCCCACGGTTACATATTACAAAACACGGTCAGCCTTAAGGTCTCACAATCTAGACACACCCCGCCCTCCACCAAGCACAGCCAGACTTCAATTCCTACAGCTAGACACACCTCGTCCTCCAAGAATCATAGCCAGACTTCAAATCCTACAGCTAGACACACCCACAAATTTTCCGTCGGCATTAGGAAAAATCATTTCCAAGATTTTCCCGTCGGCATTTGAAAAAAATAAAGATGTTATCCCGTCGGCATTAGAAAATCATATATATATAAAAGCTTCAAACCTATAAACCCCCTTAATGTATTCCCACAAACATATAAATTCCCACGGTCATAAAAAACCTGACTTATTGAACCGCCCTCGTATGTAATAATAAAAAAAAAACTCCTTATATATATAAACAAAAAACAGTTAATGTAAACAAAAAAACTCCTAATGTAAACAAAAAATCGGACGGACTTATTGAACCACCCTCGTAGGTATCAAATTTCACAAATTTCCAAGAATTTTCAAATTTTAATTACCCAAATTTAACAATTTCAGCCACAATTTAACAATTTCAGCCACAATTTAACAATTTCAGCCACAATTTAACAATTTCAGCCCATAATTTAACAATTTTGATTGCGGCCGAATCCCCAGTTCCCTACTACTTACCTGGGTGTTTTCCTAGATAGCAAGCTTTTTTGGCTCAATGCCTACTACGCATGCAGGAACTCCATAGGCAGGAACTGGGGTCTGCAACCGAAGATAGTAAACTAGATTTACACATCGGTTGTCAGACCGGTTATTTCCTACGGTTATGTGGTATGGTAGGAGGCATTGAGGAAGGAAAGTCACAGCAGATTGCTAGCTTAGGTTCAGAGCTGTGCCTCGCTGGGCATCAAAGGTGCTCACAAGAGCACACCTCAGGCTGCCTTGGACGTTATTCTTCATCTACTTCCTATATAAGACTTTATGGTGGGAACGGCGACTAGAAGTATACTTAGACTCGTAGAAATAGGTTTGGTGAGGACAGGAGTAACAGGTCACACATCAATCTTAAATAAGATCAGGTTTATTGATCAGGGATCCGTTCACGGACTATAAGGTCGCTTCAATTGATATTATTAGAACACCCTCACTGGTAATTCACTATTGGGTCAAATTCGATAAGCTATATGGGGGCTGAGCGGTCTTTACAGACTGATCAAACATTAAGGGAAAGCACAGGGGCTAGTGTCATATATTGGGAAAGAACATTTGTAGTTCTTTCAGACTGCTGAATGAATGCAGCGTTTTCCAAGCTGAGATCTCGGTGATCTTCAGGGCACAGAACTGGTGGGCAGGAATGTAGCTGAAAGTGAGAAGGTAACCTGCTGCTATGTCAACAGCCAGACAGCGCTAAAAGCTTTGAAGGAACACAATGTCAAATTTAAACTTGTTAGTGACTGTAGGAGAGCCCTCAACTTACTTATGGACAAATATAGTCTCAGACTATGTTGGGTTCCTGGCTACAGTAGTGTTGAGGGAAATTAAACTGCCGATGAGCTGGCTAGAATAGGGTCGGCGTTAGATGAGAGAATGTGTGACAGATCGGTGAAATTACCGATAGGTCACTACAATAGGGAACTCAGTAATTGGGTAGAAAGCAGGATCAACAGTTCATGGCGAAGTAGGGAAGATTATAGAACATTGAAGGCTATGTGGCCAAAACTTGACTCAGGAAGATTCAAAGTGCTACTGGACATCGATAGGCAGTTGATGCGAATCATAATAGGCGCATTGACTGGTCACTGCTCGGGCAAAGAAAGAACCAGCATATGGGAAACTGGCACGCCAGATATTTGTAGGATCTTCGGTGATGAAAAGGGAACCAGAAACCATTGAAAATATTATCTGCCACTGCCGAAAGCTGCAAAGTCATAGCCTTAGATGGCTTAGCAGGCGTTTCCAATTGGGCCTCCGAGTGGAAATGCATTTTTGAACTCTTGCTGCCCTAACCTAGCTTTAAACGATATTATTCATTTGTCCTTTAGTTTATCGATTTGAGTAGAAAAATCGTGGAAATTATAACTTTTTTGTAGATTTCAAATTAAAATTTGCCATAGTTTTTCTTGACATTTTATCAAACATTAAAGAAAATAAACCCGGTATTAGAGCCCTTCTTGTACTGCCAACTTGAGTTTTATCCTCATTTAACTCATTGTTACTGCTACCAAATTTCAATTTGTTATTATGATTCCTGTGTAGACCATAATTAATATCTAATTCATTTCTCGCTTTAAAGAGTGATGAATCACTAGAGGTATTCACTATTGGAAGTCTGTGAGTAAAAATCATCTTCAGCATCATCATCATTATATGCATCATTAAATAACATAATGCTATCAACTATTGTTTCTTCTACAAATTTTTTTGATGTAGTTATCTTTATCTTGGCTGCTAGTTTCTGAGACTTTAAACTTTGATTATTTTAAATATCTGTCTTCATTTTACTTGCTTCTTTCTAGAAAAATTCTTTACATTTATTAATTTTTTGAAAGAGTCTACTATAAGTTCTGTTAATTCCTAACTGGCTATAGTACAATTCAAACCAAACACATAAATCTGCATTTGCCACTATGTTCTTCAAGCACTTTAACCAGAAGAACGCTAAGTTCAATGAATACATAATAAAGATAATTTACTACTGAACTAATAAATTTGTTTTATTCACATCTTATATACTAAATTTAATTTAACAATTATAATCAATTAATCATAAGTAATACACTTAATACATGAGGTAGCAATTAACACAAAACTAGAAGAGTTACCTCTTAAGTATGTCAATAAACAGCTGAGCAAAGAATAGTGATAGTTGCAATTTAATTTCTCAATTATCTTTTATATTTAGTTAAACAATAATTAAAAGTTAACAAATCAAAAAAAATAACAAAAATATAATTAACATTAAAAACTGTAATAATTGCAATTTAATGGTCAGAGTTCTAGTTACCTTTGCATATTTAGTTAAATGAATAATTAAATGCATGATTAAATGACCTATTAAAACTTTGGTTTTTCAGATTAATAAATAAAAAAATTATTAAAATATAATCATTAATTATCCCTTCCTGGGTATTAACATTCTCCCCAACGTTCAATATATTTCGTCTAGGTAGTGTTGGATTGTGGTCTGGACAACTTGGAAAGTCTAATGTTGATTGACTTGGTTTATGGTCTGGACAACAGTGAATGTCTAATATTGATTGAACTGGTGCGCTTCTTTTTGATGGCGTAGGTGGAGATTGAGTTTCTTCTTTGGTAATGGTTTTCTGAGATCTTGTATGTAGTCTAACTATGGAAAAAGCAAGCAACAAAATTATGCCCAAAAATTAATGCAGTGAAGCTTCCGTCAAAACGCATAAGAATTGCATTCATATTCAACAACCACAATATAGGCGATAAAACTCCTCCCTGTAGTGTACCTTTTGTTGCTAATCTACTCAGTTTTCTCCTTCCTATACTCGAGTTTATGATTCTGCTACTAAGCATGATAACTATCCACTCCACTAGAAAGTTGTGAAACCTGAGTGTCTCTAGCGACTCCTTAATAGCCTCTATACTGATGTTATTAAAGGCTTCATCCATTTTTAAGAATGCAGCTAGTTCATAATCCTTGTGCTGCAGTCCTCTCTGTATAACACGAACCACGTCATGAAGCGCACTCTTAGCAGACCTTCCTTTTCGATAAGCATTCTCAGCGCCACTAATGACGCGGATATCAATTGTGTTCTTTAGATGCAGATCAATCAATCCTTCTAATGTTTTCACAAGAAACGACGAAAGACTGATCGGCCTGAAATCCTTCGGCTTTGAGTGGCTGGCTTCAACTGCTTTGGGTTTAAAGATGACCCTAACCTCTCTCCAGCTTTTTGAAACATTCCGAGAAAAATACCATCTGGGCCAGATGATATATACGGTTCAAATGTATTTATTGCCCATGCTACTTTTTCCAATGTCACTATGTCGTCCACTAATTCCCCCAATTCTGGTTCCGACAAGTAGTTGAAATTAACCTCTGTCGTTGCTTTTTCTCTTACTTCCCTGAAGTCAGGAAAGTGAGTGTCCATCAGAACAGAAAGTGTCTCAGAGGTGGATTCCGTCCATGAGCCATGCATTCTTTGAATATTCCCAGGAGCCCTAGGATCTTTTGACAATATTCGACGAAATCTCGATAACTCATTTACAGAATCAATCTCCTCATAGTATTTCTTCCATGAAGCTCTTTTTGTCCTTAAAGATCACCCTTGTACCTATTATACAACACTTTTAGTTATTCCAGTCTTCAATCCTTCCTGTGAGTTTTGCCAAATTGAACAATCTTTTTACATAGGACCTCAGATCCACCACAAAGGATGCTCTTTTTTGACTGGAAAAATCTATCAACAGGATTGTTCAAAACATTCTCTACAAGCATAAGTGAAATATTCCACCACCTCTTTGACTCTTGTTTGTGTGTTCACACCGTGCGGAATTTCCTTTGCTCTAATGTCAACAGTGGCCTTGTAGGTATCTCAGTTAGTCTTTTTTGGATTCTTATATGGGTCACGCCTTTTCCCTGTAAAGTTAAGACTACCATACACTTCTTTACCAGCTTCCCATCTCTGTTAGTTAGTGTTGTTTCTATAACCTCTGCCCTATCCCTATTCTTGAACGTGGGTATATTACCCTTGTTACAAATAAATATATAGCTAGAAGTTATAAAATCAAACACTAACTCACCTCTTTTGTTAATGTTGATACTCCTCACTGACTATGATGCACATTAGCATCGCAGCCGAGTTCCAATGCAACCCCTCTCAACCTTGCATACTCGGTCCAATTCTGCATACCAGCCACCGGTGGATCAACAGCATCATAGGGCAATTCCCTGCTTTTCCTTGACCCCTCGAATAATAATTGTAAGGTCTCGGTTACTAAAAGAATAAAATAAAGTTAATCTTTGCTCCTTCCTTGCTAAAAGCAATTTCTTACCTTATCGTCTGTGATAGGGACATACAATGTTTAGCCCGTGGCTCTTAATACGCAAACCCTATTTTTGTTAATCCAAGATCTTGAATAACAGCCACGTCTACTTGCAACCTATTGAGGTGTATAATTAGTTCTAACGAGGGTGCCCAACTATGGTGCAGGTTTATCTGCACCACAGGCAGCCTTCTTGGGATCTGTCTTAACAAAATCTGATAGTCTACAGCCCAAACTTCACAACACCTTTCAAGAAGTGGAATTGCTTTAAAGATTTCTGATCTATGGCAAACCCTAGATCTTTACCCGCGTTCTCTCTACAATCCATTGAGGCCAAAGGCTTCCATTGGTTTGTCCTGGGAGGTGAGCTCTGCGCTGCCAGTACCAACAGTATGGTTTCCATCGATCTGACTGGTTGTGGAAACCATGCTGTCACCACTGCCCGTAGAGGCAGATGTGAGGCAAAAATCACCTCCAGTTTTGCCTCCGGGTGAAGGTTGACACACCTGTCAACGACGGTTTTAATAAAATCAAATCATTTCTTATTGCTGCAGTTGAAAAGTTTGACACCTGTCGCCCGGTCCGCGCCATGGAATTGTAATCTCTCCTCCTTTTCTACATCTGATAGGCCGATTTTATCAATGAGCCTACTTTTCGCCAGCTGCCACAGCGCAGGATTGATCTTCCCATCCGGATCATTCCTATCTACGACAGCTGCCCGAAGATCACCTTCCTCACCCATTGAGCTCTTCGCCTTTTTTGACGTAGATGGTATGTCATCGCAAGTTCTCGCTCTCTTCGGTGATGGGGTCCATAAGGGAGCCAGCTGGTTTAACAGTCTTCTGCTTACTACTTGACGGTGCCTTGTCAGCCTCGATCATCGAGGATCCGATCGCCTTGGCGAACAGGGCACTGCCGGACTTCTTTACTGCTGCCTTATTTTTGGAGCTGGATGTGCCCGTTAATGAAAGTCCCAGCACTCTTCCGAGGAAGAACCTGGACTGCGTCGTTACTCACATCCTTCTCCAAAGGAGATGGTCTACCCCCAAGAGAACACTAATAGGGCCGTAAATTCTTTCGAACTTTTTAACGTCCTGCCTGTGTTTCCTGACCAGATGTCTCTCCTTTGCCGTATACAGCTTTGGATTTCTCTTGGCCATCTTTTCCAGAAAGTTCAGAGATTTCCTAGTGCCGTACTTCGCCTTATCTAGTTTTGTCCAAAAATCCTTGCCCACGTTTTCTGGCAAGGCGTCCTGTTGGACAATTTTATTTTAGGAAGATGATTGCTCTTTCTTACCCACCGACTCATTTCTCCGCTTTGATGCAGAGTCTAAGAGACCCGCCCCTGAAATCTGACGGCTAGTTGAAATCAGTGTGATTTCTCTCTCGTCGTCCGGCCCCAGTGACAGATCTCCCAGATTCTTACTTACCCCTGCAGTTAGGTCACCCGATTGAGCATTGAGTTCATAAACTCGCTCCGGTTAGTTGACTAACTGACTCTACTGCGTGAGCAAATTCTCATGCACGAGAGTCAGCAACTCGTCTTCCCGAACGTAGCATCCGTGGAGTCAACGACATCGTCCTTTGGAAATTTTATTTTTGACATGTGTATTTTGTTCCCACGAGTATGCCAGTAAATGAGAGGACCATTTGTGCATTGACGGCGTGCGCGGACTAGGCAAAACTGTCTACAACCAACCCGTGCGTTGGAGAACTGTTGCTGTGTGAGACTTATTTTATTTATCCACTAAATTAGCCATCGGCATAGCTCCTACTACCTTGACCTAAAAACGTGTGTCTGTGTTCTAGCAGAATACGACAATAGGCATAACTATGCACAAGACACTTGTTGTAACTGGATAACCTTTAGTATGCATGCCCTTAATTCAGAAAATCGCAATGACCTTTGAAGCAAGGACAGTAACCAAAGCTTGCACTTTAGCCACCACATCACGACAAGATAGTTATCCAAGTTGGGGATATACATAGCTTAAAGGAGACAGTACTATAATTGAAGAATTAATTGATTGACTATAACGTGAAATAAAATTAGAGGTATATAGAAGACAATTATAAAATTGAAAAATATATTCTAAAAATTAAATCATCTTTTGAAAAAGAAATTGAACAGGTGAACGATAAAATTTATAGATTGGAAAATTAACTACATGTTAGTATAAATAGCTGAAAGTGCATCAAGTAGATTACAATACTCTGAAAAAAAATCTGTAAAAACAAATCAATGTCTTTAAAAAGAAATTTAGCAAACGAACTCCATAATTTTCCTTTCTAATTGTTTGTGCATTATAGAGATGAAATTCAATGAATAGATGTTTTTTATGAAGCTGATTAGGTTCGGGTGACTGTATAGTCAGAATTTTAGGCGTTGCGAATATTCTTCTCCAAAGAATCACAATGATGATTGCAATGACGGCTAGAAAAATTAGCCAATCAAGTGAGACCAGAATGAGAGATGTAAATGGTATTTTAGATGCCCAATATGTTCATTATTCTTTTCGAGAAGTTCATGCAAAAGATTCACATCGAGCTTACGTTGCCTTTCATAAACATTAGCAAGCAAAGGCGGTAGAACTTGCACAGTGGTTATTTTTAATCACAACCTCTTTGTTTGACAGGAAGGTAAAATTTGTTTTGATACCTCTCAAGATTCTTGGCAAACTGTCGTTGTTATTAAGCTTCTTTAGTTGCTGTGTGTTGCAAATTGTTTTATTACTTATTATAATGCAGCCACCGCCGATGTAATAACCGTTGTCATGGTTCATAGAGAAAACAGTGCCTAATAAATACCTCATAAAATAGAACAAAATTCATAAGATATTGCTATGGTTTTTTTTCAATAAAGAAATCTTATTAGTTTAATCAGGAAAACATTTTTGAAAAAACCAAGAAGAAATCTTGTAGATTTATTAGGTTATCCTATTGATTTTTTTAAAAACGTTTTCTTCTTGTTTTTACTAGGCGACCTAATAAAAAACTTTTTTATATCTCTATTCTTTATACTTATGTATTTTCGTTTAAATTCTATACCATATATGTATGTATGTATATAGTATATGTACTTGTTATTTATTTATACATACATACATATTATATAATATTCTTAATTAACTCACCATACAGACATATTATTTACTTGAAAGGAGACAAGTATTGAACCAGCAACCTTGTGACTGATATACAAGCAACCAATATGCTAACAGGCAGCCTGAATCCGCATTGCAATTATTGTACAAACATGCTTATACAAAAACGATAAAGATCATGAAAAAAAGGTTTCTATGTTTATTTATAGATATGAAATAACAAGAAACCTAATAAAATCAAGAAGATGTCCATCTTAAAAAAATTAATAAGATGCTTTACACGTAAACATATAGGAACCTAATGAAACCAATAAGTAAAACCTTTTTGAAAAAATCAAGAAGTCAACGTAATAAAATTAATAAGAAATCCGTATAGTTTACAAATTAAAAAAAAAACTATTATATTCAAGAAGTTTTCCTGTATGGATTCTTTTTTTGGTGACACAAATAACGGAAATTGAATAAAAAAAAGTGCGAATAACAAGATTTCTTATTGATAAAATTAATGAGATTTACCACATAAAAATAATAAGAAATCTCTATGGAAAAATCTTCGCTTCTCTCTTCTGGGATACCCCTTAGTCTAAAAATCTTCTTGATTCTATTAGGCACCTTTTTTTCTGTGTTCAGCAGGACTGAGCCATATTTCAAATCAAGTTGTCTGTTGCCAATTATGGATGCTTTTATCGTAATTGTTTCGTATTTCTTTAGGTTCACTTTGGGTATTGACAGAACGTACAGTAGGGATGTTCCATTCGTAAATATAGTCCCGTATTCAATAGCCTCTACCTCGTTGCTGTATGGTGGTGAATCCACTTCGGAGAACCAATCCAATCCATATATCTTTTATTTCTTTTGATATCCTTGATTGAATTTTTTCGATCGTAAGACTTTTGAAAGTAGTATTGGAACGCCTCTTTGTTAAGTTCGTTGTTTTCAATGGAAAAGAAGACTTCAGCAGTGGCATTAAGCATTCTTTCTAGTTTTTCGAGGTTTATAACATGCACAATATTGAGATAGCCGTTTATTATCCAACCTTCTCCATTTTTTACCGTCACATTAGGTGATTGGTATGCGAATACCTGGCAGGCACCAACGATGGGGAGTAATAGGAGTATGCTTAAATGATAAAATTTCGGATTAAAATAAAATCAAATTCGACAAGTCTTTATTTAACCTATTAAGATGTATGAATGAATTTTATAAATTTTCCCACTTTTATATGAAAGTTTATATAAACGTAATTTCGTAAAATTTTTTTGTAAGCTGACAGTTTTCTTATATTTTTGTTGTTACTATTTTTTCTTTTTTTTTTTGGAAATTTTTTATTAATTACAAAACTTCTTAATAACAAATTGGATATAAATTTCTACATGATTTGTTACATGAATTATTTGTTCAAATTAATTTCCAATTTTAAATTTAGACCTATGGGCCTTAGTTAATTACAATCTTTAGTTATTGGTTATTTGTGTGTAAAATTTCATATGTTTTACATTAGTTTTTTTTTATTTATTTTTTTTTTGCTATGCTTGATTATATAATTTTTTTTAAAAACAATTTGTCGTTTATTCATACGTTCTTTTATTTTAATTTTTCTTTAACTAAGTGTGCTCTGGTATAGGTTTTTTTACATGTGATGTATGGTATTTTCTCTCTTTGTGTGTATAAAACGTTACACGATTGTCCCTGGAAACCTTGTTCTGCTTTGGTGTAATTTGTTTGCCCTTGACACGATCATTTTGATTTTCTTCTAAACTTATTGGAACTGATCTATTCTTATTCAATTGGTCATTAGTGGTTTTCTGATTGCTTTCAATAAGACCACGAATGTCCTGGTTTACCTGATCACGGAAGTTAACCAATCGTTGGTAATTAAACTTTCAGACCTGTTGAAAAATATATCGGAAGGCTTTCTTTTATAACTGAATGTATTGTGTTATTATAACGGTCTACGGCAATGTATATCATGTGCTTAGGATTGAGGTTCTTTATTTCTTTAGATATGCAACGATAAATTTCTATTAGCGTTGAGTGGAACCTCTCCACCTGCCTATTAACTTCACTTTTCATAGTAGATGTAAGGTAAATTTCAATATTTAGAGATCTAATAAAGTTTAATGTTGTAGGGGTAAGGAAGCCCCTTTCATTATCCGAAACGATTATACGTGGTGCTGTAAAGTAGTGAAGTAGTTTGTTTAATTTAGCTCTTAATTGAACAGCAGAATGATTTTTAATATGAAAGACTTTAGCAAACTTTGAAAATTTATCGATGCAACTTATGAATTTAAACCCTTGAAGCTCGAAAATGTCCACATGCAAGATTTCACAAGGATACGTAGGGATAGGTGTTGGATGTATTGTGGGTTTAACGGGTTGTCTTTTGTACTCATTCAACCTGCATATTTCGCAATTCTTTGTATAATTGGGAATAAGGGGCGAAATAATAATTGTCTAATGTTTGCAAGCCGTTTTCTTTGGAGTTACTATAAGCTCTCTTATGCTCATTTTCTATTATTTCACAGACCTTTTCTGGACTATTGACGTCCTCCACTAGCCTTTGAGTGATTCTTAGCTTACATGAAACAAAATGATTTAAATAAAATAAACCCTGGATGTGGCTGTATGCTACTGTGTAACTCCTTGCCCTGCCGTATAATAATTTGGTTCTTAAAAACGTTTAGAGGAGCTTCCACATGAGGAATTAAGTCACGAAAATCTTGTTGGGCACTGTGGACTGTACCGTCATAATTTTCCTGAGCCTCATCAGCTGTGATAGTTTCGGAATCACCTTCTGAGGCTGTAATTGTTCCCTCATCATTGAGCAGATATACTTCATTTAAGTTTGATTTTAGTCTAGATAATGTGTCGGCAGCAATATTAGATTTTCCAGGTTTATACACTAGGTCATAATTATATTCCTCGATTCTTTCCACCTCTTCAATTTGGCGTTATGACTCTGGTTCCCTAGAGCATAGGTAAGCGGTTGGTGGTCAGTAAAGCTTTAATTTTTTTTTGCACCGTAAAGGTATGATCGTAAATTGTCTAAAGCCCAAACAATGGCCAACATTTCTTTCTCGTTGGTCGCATAATTTTCTTCAGCCGCTTTAAGCGAACGGGAAATGAGTGCAATGGGTTTATCTGTCCCTTCAAAATTCTGAGGAAAAAACCGCTCCAATAGCAAAATTGGAAGCAAATTAAAAGGACAGTCGGGAAATGCCAAAACTTCGGATGACACTAATAAAATTTTTGAATTTTTGAAAGCCTTCAATGCCTTCTCCGTCAGTGTGATCGGTATTTTCTCAGACCTGTTAGCCTTAACCTGGGCGTTTTCGCATCGTGTTAGATTGGTTAAGGGCTTGGCAACCTTTGCATAATTTCTGATAAACTTCCTATAACAGGAAGTCATACCGAGGAAACTTTTTAAGTCCTTCAATGTACTAGGTGGAACCAGATTTTGTATAATTTTAACCTTCTGGGGATCTGCTTGTATTCCATATTCTGAGACAATATACCCCAAAAAGGATACTTCCGTTTGGAAGACATGGGTTTTCTCCAGATTTACATTGAGACGACATTCTAATAGTTTCTCAAATATGGTTTCTATATTGTTTATTACAGTTAGAGAAAGAGCGTTGTTCAACACAATTTCAAAAATGAGCTTGGACCTCATTTCGAGTGTAGAGCCCACTTACTAGCCTAAAAAGATACAAAAAATTCAGGATGTTATAGATTTTGGAGTCATGAAAAATATTTCTAGGGATTTAGTTCACGTCGAAATTTCCCTAGATCTCTCCTCCGATCTTTCTCCGACTATCCTTACAATCTGTAACTCACTTAGAAATGATTTACCTCACCCATGTGTGAAGATGATCAATCGTGTTAATTGGCTGATATTCAAAAACGGGAATGGCAAAAGCACAGATCGCCCCCGCATAAAATTATATTCAAAGAGTGCACTAAACGACTCCAAGAGTTGCTTGCATCTGAAAGAACTGTATCTCTTAAAAATTATCTGAAAACCTCGATGTTACACAAGCATCTAATTACTCTTTGTTGCGCGCTGCGTGAAAGCTTAAACCACCTGTTGAGTTTAAACCTCATATACGCACTTCTACCGGAGGTTGGGCAAGAAGCGATACTGAAAAAGGTAACATATTTGCTGAGCATTTAAAATCCGTATTTACCCCAAAAACATGCACGGGCGTTGTTGATTTGCCGTGTGTAGTTGCTCTACCCGCTCGACCCTTAACATTTAAGTTGCATGAGGTACAAAAACTAATTGCTGAACTCAACCCAAAGAAAGCTCCGGGTATTGATTAAATTAGTAATCAGATGTTGAAGAAGTTGCCTCGTATTGCAATTAGAATCCTGTTATTCATTTTTAATGCCATTTTACGACTTGAGTATTATCCACACCACTGGAAGCTTGCCAAGATCAAAACGATTTCAAAGTCGGGCAAAGATCTTACCAAGGCTGAGTCATACAGTCCAATAAGTTTACTCTCAACAATGTCAAAGCTCTTCGAAAAGCTACTCATGATAAAATTGTCCCCAATTCGAACTGATAATGCGTGCATACCGGATCATCAATTTGGTTTTAGAAGTCAGCATAGCACCATTGAACATTTGAAGAAAAGAAATATTGTTTTATTGATGTTTCTCAGGCATTTGATAAAGTGTGGCATGAAGGCCTGACTTTAAAATTGAAGACATATCCAGCAATAAACATTCTTAATTTTTTACAAAGTTACAGTCTTTCGCGGAAGTTCACTGTTGTGGAAGGAAACTTCATGAGTGTGTCCGAATCAATCTCATCCGATGTTCCACAGGGAAGCATACTGGGGCCAGTTTTGTATTTGATTTATACTTGTGATATGCCTGTGAGCAGTAACATCCACACATTTACATTTGCCGATGATACAGCCTGCCTTACTATGCACGAAAACTCTCACGAGGCATCGCGATATCTTCAGGAACATATTAGCCAGCTCGAACTATGGCTAAACTTATGGAGAATAAAAGTAAACGAACAGAAGTGTGTTTAGATAACATTTACCCTACGAAAAGATACTTGTTTTCTCATTAGAATCAATAATAAAATTGTTCCTCAACACTCACATGTGAGATACCTTGGTATACACCTTGACCGACGGCTTACATGGAAACACCACATTGAATTTAAGCTAACACAAATGAAACTAAAATTAACTCAAGTACATTGGCTGATTGGTAGAAATTCTACGCTGAGTCTAGAATGTAAACTTTTGATATACAGGTCGCTCTTGAAACCTATATGGTGCTACGGAATACAGCTATGGGGCACTGCTTCAGCTTCCAGTATAGAGACTAATAACATCGGCTCCATGGTACATCAAAAATTCAAATTTAAATTTAATTTAAATTTAAATATGCCACCAGTGACTGAAGAAATTAAAAAATACGCAGGCAAATACTTAACAAAACTCGAGTCTCATCCTAATCTTGAATTTTATTGGACACATCCGCTTAAAAAAGAGGGACACTATGGCCGTAATACTCAACACTCCAGATGAAACAGCTTGAAAATATTTTTATGCTTAATACGATATTTATGTATTTTTGATTACTATCACTAAGTTTATGCCTGACACTGGTTGGGCCTAATTATTATATCTATATTTAAGATTTGAATACTTATTGTTAGTTAATTTTTTGAAGATACAATAAATAAATATACGCATAAAAAAACATTCTTTAAATGGTCATCAACATCACGACCATGGACAATGATTTCGTCTATATACACGTAGCATATCTTCGCAATGTGCTCTTTTAATACGTCGTCAATCATTCTCTGGAAAATAGACGGCACATTTTTCAAACCAAAGGGTAAATGCAAAAATTCAAATTTGCAATTTAGGGTGGGTGTTAGAAATGGCTACCGCATTTAATATTTTAAAGTCAATCACCATTCTATACTGTTTTTCTCCATTCGGCTTCGGTTTCTTTGGTACAACCTATATTGGAGAATTATGAGGGCTTCTTGAGGGTCTTATTATATTCTCAGCTAAAAATTCCGAAATTTGTTCCTCCACAATGGGGCGCATATTCGCTGGGTAAGGATAACTTTTGGTGTAAATCGGCTCATCGGTGCTGGTTTTAATATCAGATCGGTCAGACGGTGACCATTTCACCTGCTTCGAGTGGACCAAATAGTTCGTCGTATCTATCAGTTAAGTTTTTTGCTTTATGAGCCATCTGCCCTAGAAGGTTTTGTGATATAAAATTTATCTCCCGAGAAAATTTCTCATTGAGAGGCAGAACTTACCCTTAAGGGTCAGGATATTATTTTCCCTGTTGATACTATAAAATGTTATATTATCCTTAATTCCTATGGATTCGTAAAATCTTCCCTGTATTTTCTGATGTATTTCTAATGTTCCTCCAGCTGTTTTTATGGGAACGGGTTCTTTTAGTTGAGTGTCCATCGCGCATAAATGGGAAGCTACAAAATTCTTATTTGCACCAGTGTCTATGAGACACTGGATGGGAGGCCCCTGCCATAAAATTTATCTCAGGGACGATTCCGACACTCTCTTGTATTTCTTCGCCATCATACCCTGCGCATTCGGCATTTGTCAAAGTGTAGGAAGTGGGAAGGCGGTGTTCCATAAAAGTATTAAACAGCTTTTGCCGTTTAAACGGATTCCTAAAATTATCTGACCTGGAACCCATTTTAAATCCTGAAATC
The DNA here is from genome assembly GCA_936439885.1 of Nowickia ferox. Lineage (NCBI taxonomy): Eukaryota > Metazoa > Arthropoda > Insecta > Diptera > Tachinidae > Nowickia > Nowickia ferox. Next base: position 55,430,474 of record OW387023.1, read on the forward strand.
ATATAAATAACTGCCCTGAATTACATGGAACTGTCTACCTCTGTTTCTCCGCTGTTGTTGTGTTGAATTTACATACGGATTTTTTAATATATTAATTGGTTTATTAAACAGCTTTGTAAAACTAATAACTAGTATCTTATTTTTAAATTTACAATATTAAACCTGGAGGGTCAAGTGGGAATCACAAGTGTGGCTCTATAACTTTAACTGCTAGGTACAACTTATTGCAACTAACTAACTACAACTGACTATTGCTACTATTTTTACAAAACTTAATCATAATTTAATAAATTTCAACATTAATATTAAGCTTAACAGTTAATATTATTATGCCAACTTGCTAACCTATTTCTTTAATATTATTTAGCGTTTGACACAATTACGGAACATCGCTATTGCACAATTTGTCAACGCAAAGAATTTAGCTAGCAACCAAGTGAATAAAGTGGTTGTTGCTGTTTCAACAAATTAGTGCAATGTACGGGTACGAGGGTTGTTCAATTCTGATTCACAATATCCCTCTCCCCTGGGCGGAAGAAAATGTCTAATTATAGATATTTTCCAAGAATAATAATTGAATCAAATGCTTTTACATATGTTATAATCTTAAATGTAATTGATCTTATACTAAGTTTTATTAAAATAACTGTTGTCCTTGCCTGCGTGATTGCTCTTTAGGTTGTGGTTGTAATCTGCGGAGTTGTGTGGATTTTATGTTGTAGGCATGGGGACTATTCCAATATGTTCTTGCAGATGGTTCTCCACAATTCCGTTTAATTCTGGGGCACGTTCCGGGAATTCGTTGCTTATTTTGACTTTTATACGAACGCGTCTTCTGTATAACACCAACACAATTAATATTACTACGCCAATTGTAACAATTACTGCCGTGGAGTAAGCAATGTTATTGAAATTATTCTGTTGAAATTTAAGTTCCTTGATCGTGGTGATGTTCCTAATCTACATTATGTGTTCTCAAGGGTGGGTTTGACTGCGGTAGTGACACCTCTATTGTTCCCTAATATTATAAACTTCTGGGTCACATCTATGACATGGCTAATGCAACAAAGTTTTCCTCCTATTGTTATGCTGCAATTGTAAAATGAGAAAATAAATTCCCTGAGAGGTTTGACCGTCGGTCATCGCAGTTAGTTGACATTGGGGTCTTATCTGCGTTACTTACTATAAACGTACCTTCCTCTATTAATTCTATTGTTTCTGCTTCATGTAAGATTAAGTTGCACTTCCCTCTGAGAATACAGTTTTGCGATGGCCTCAAATGTTTAAAATCCCTCTCACCATTATAACCAAAACTCCCATTAGCAGTACGCAGCACAATTCTCTTTCCGAGCTGGAAAACCGCAACATCGCGGTAGTGCTGAACCTCTGATTCCTGCTTGATCTAAGTCAAGCTGTTCAGAGTCCTCCTGTTTTCATTGATCACTTCCACCATTTTGTTAATGGATGAATTAAATCTGTCGTTTATATGGACCTGTTGATATGTTTGTTCTATTATTTGATGTCCGTTAGTATCAACTACCTCAAAATGTTGATTTATCAGCTGTCTGTCATCATCATCTAGTGTTCCATATAGCCACTTCATCAGTTTCCCTCCAATATTCAATAAACCGCGTTTCGTGCGACCCGGTAGAAGTGTATGAATACAGTTCTCAGTCTCACTTATTTCCTTTATGATAAGTTCTCTATAGGGACTCGATAGCAGTTTTGGTGTATTAAGATGGATTTCACTGACGGAGTCTGCTATTTGTTTAATGTTAATTTGATGCAAAATGTATTGAAATTTGGACGCAACTTCCATCAAACCCATATGTATCTCTGCGTACCTGTCAACTGATTCTAGTTTTTCGATAGTCATCTCTCCGTCCGTGACCCAAATGCCCAACAGAAGAACTCCTAAAATTTTTGATTCTTTGAAAGGTGGCTGGTGCCCCTGTTAATCCGAAAGCCATACGATTAAACTCGAAATGTCCCAAGTTGGTGCTGAAAGCTGTTTTTTGTCTGTCCCGTGGGTCCATTAAAACTTGGTGGTACCCACTCGCTAGATCGAGGGTAGAAAATATCGGCTGTACCCCAGTTGCTCTAGGATTTCATCAATTCTTGGTATGGGGAAGACTTGCTTTATTTTAGCCTCGTTCAATTTTCTGAAATCTAATACTAACCGAGGTACGAGGAGTATTGGTGAATTCCAAAGGGAGGTACTAGGAGCGATAATTCCATCTTTAACCATCTAGCCTACTTGTCTATTCACTTCATTTCGGTGGACCTCAGGTAGTCTATATTGTTTAGTATTTGTTGGGGGTTGACTAGGATCATTTGGGATTTTATGCTTAAGTACATTTGTTTGAGTTAAACTATCTCCGGGTAATTAAAAACGTCGTCGTATGATTTCAAAATGCTCTCGATCGATAATCGCTCTTCCGGGTTCAAATCTGCTGTAAGCAATAGCAATTTTGTTCTTTCTTTATTGTCCGCAGTACTTTTTGTAATAATGGATGTTGTCGATTCTATCTGATAGTCCTCAGGGTTTTCATAACTCAACATTGATTTCTTATTTATGTTCACTGTATAGTTGTTGGTGTTTAGAATGGGAACAAATGCTACTCCCCTTTTGATCGATGTTAGGGTTTCACCCGAAAAAACCCCTGGTAAAATTTCTAATTTATTTACTATTACTTCTCCCTTAGCCTTGGTTACTACTACCGATACAACTCCCTGGGAACGTCCTTTTATAGACAATTTTTCAGAGCAAACTCTACATTTTATCGTCGTTGCAGGTCGTTGTCCTATTTTGAATTGTTATAGACTTAGATACTTTAATAAATGCCAACTAAATCTAGTTGAGGTGTTAAATATTCTCAACGGTCTATCTTTTACTTTTGGCACACTTATTTACTACTTAGAATCTGGTTTAAGATACAGAAAACTGTTAATAAATGAATTTGAATAATATTGATATGTTGTTAATAGTTGTATATAATGCATGTATACTAATAATAAAAAGCAAAGATTCTGAAATTAACGATGATCGTTATTGAAAACAATTTGACTAAATGAAAGTTTAATTTTTCGTATTTCATTTGACCTTAAATTTCAATCATCTAAATATTAGAAATGACCAGCTACTTGTAACGTGATGAGCTGATTACCTGATTACCCAATATGAACCAGATAACCTGGTCTGAAAATCAGAACAGCTACATAATAGCCTGATCTGATACCTAATAACCTTATCTGAAAACCATACCAGCTACCTGAAAACCTTATCTTATACCTGATAACCTGATCTGAAAACCAGACCAGCTACCTGATAGTCTGATCTGGTACCTAATAACCTGATCTAAAAACCAGACCAGCTAACTGACAACCTTATATGATACCTGATAACCTGATCTGAAAACGAGACCAGGTACCTGATAGCCTGATCTGATACCTGATAACCTCATTTGATGGCTAGTTAAAGCGGTGTCGCTATCCCTGGATATGTTGGGAACTGATGAGATTTTTGATGAATGTGGGCTTCGTCCACGCTTTACAACGGTGATATATCTGTCCTTACCGACTTGCACCATAGGTTTCTGATTACTGTTATCAATAGTGATAACTTGGTTAATAGATGAGCAAGAGCCCGGACCAAATGATGTCGCTGGCTTAAATGATGAAGTACTAGGCAGCGGTAATGTTAGAGAATCACTGGTTGGCATTGGACAAAGAGAAGTCGATCGCTCACGAAAAAGTGGCTTTGCCGTTAGAAAAATACTATCATCAGATTTTTTTATTTTTATTGTTTTCATTAAGAGTCTCAGAACTCACAGTAAAATAAGCATTTCTGCCGTTAGAACTCACTTCACAATTTTTTGTTTTTGTGGTACTCATAGAGTAGAGTAGAGTATTCCTCAAAGTCACTACGAATATTATGTATTACAAATTTTGTTTTTATAATTTTTGTTTGTTTAGAATGTACGAGGTTTGATCAAAGCGTATCCCGAATTGTGCATGTTCGCGAGTTACGTATATTCGAATTTTAATTTTTTGTGGCGTTATGTTGGTACTCATGTATTTCACTTATGCCGGCAATTTCGGCCATTTTAAATGTTCAGTTAATTGTAGACAGCTGCTTTGCTGGCACGTGTTTTGGCTCGTCTTCGATTTTTACCTATTAAATAAAAAATGGAACAAAGAACATGTATCAAATTTTGTGTGAAAAACGAAATTAAGTGCGCGGATGCATTCCGAATGTTGATTGTGGCATACGGAGAAGCTACCTTGGACCGAAGCAACGTTTATCGGTGGTACAACATGTTCTCAGAAGGCCGAGAAGATGAGAACGAGTAACAGCGTGCCGGACGCCTGAGCACTTCAACAACAGACGAAAAAATTGATGAAGTGAAGAAAATGGTATTGGGCAATCGTCGAATCATCATTAGAGAAGTTGCAGGCAAATATTTAAAAAAACTCGAGTCGCACCCTAACCCGCTTCATCGTAATATCTGGAACTTCACTGGACACATCCGCTTAAAAAGGAGAAACACAAGGGCTGTTATACTTAACACCCCAGATGAAACTGCTTGAAAAAAATTTTTTTTTGCTTTGCACGACTCTTATGTATTATTAGCTACTATCACAGTAGTAGGGAACTGCGGGTCCTGGGCCAATTAAAATTGTGAAATTTTGAAATTTTAAATACCCAAATTTTAAAATTCTTGGAAATTTGTGAAATTTGATACATACGAGGGTGGTTCAATAAGTCCGTCCGATTTTTTGTTTACATAAAGAGTTTTTTGTTCACATAAGGAGTTTTTTGTTTACATAAGGAGGTTTTTTTTATTACTACATACGAGGGCGGTTCAATAAGTCTGGATTTTTATGACCGTGGGAATTTATATGTATGTATGTTTGTGGGGTGGATGAAAGGGTTTCATAAGATTAAGATTTCATAAGTATACATATATACCGACGGGAAAAATTATGAAAATGATTTTTCCTAATACCAACTGGAAAATCATGAAAATTGTTTTTCCTAATACCAACGGGGAAAGTCAAGAAATAATTTTTTCTTCGTGAAACTTAATTTTTCCTAATGCCGACGGCAACACATGATTATTTTTCCTAATGACTACGGCAAAACATAATTATTTTTCCTAATGACTACGGCAAAACATGATTATTTTTTTCAAATGCCGACAGCAAAACATTATTATTACTTCCTGATACCAAAGGGAAAATGACCGGTGTTGCCAGACTGTATAAATTTGTTATCGTAATACTATATCAGTAATATCAGAGAAAATAGATTTGATGACTACTAGGCGATTCTCATATGAATTGTGGGAATGTGTTTGTGCGATTTCCTCACGCTAATAAATTATTTATCATACCGACATTTTATTTATAAAATGTTCTCATGCATGTGAACGCTTCTAATACTTGTGTGTGGGTTGTCCAGCTTGATTGCCGCTAGTAATTGTATATTGTGTTTATTTGTTTAAGAAATATATTTGTATGTATGTATGTATGTATGTATGAATGTATAAATGTATGTATGCATGTATGAATGTATAAATGAATGTATAAATGTGCGATCGTGAGAACTTGTGTGTGGAATATTTTATTGAATAGATTTATATTTTGCAACGTAATCATTTTCTTTGTCAACGATTATTTTAAAGCAGAGGATTTTCAACTAAGTACAATGATCAGCAGAGAATCAAAAAGCAAACATTTGCAAGTAAGCAAAAAAGTTAACTTCTCCTCCTCCCCACTTTCTTCTATTCCCTTTATGTAGTTTGTATTTGAAATAAGAAAATACTTGTACATTCTTTTATTTTGTATACATTTATTATTATATTAAATTTTATAATAATACATACATTAATATTTGAAAAAGTAAAAAGGTCATTTAAAGCAAGACATTTTTTTTGTTAGTAAAATAGCATTTTTTAATGCGCATACAATAAATTTATGATAATTACAATAAAAATATTCTGGATACTTGATTTCCATTTGTTTAAAGTTGATGCAGCCTATATCCTCAACGTTAGAAATTTTTCGGTGTAAAATTTTTTCCAACCATAGTCTTTTTTCTTCACCTTTTACGTAAATTTTAGAACATCTTGCGGTGGGTTTTAAAAAATTGCAAACGCTATGAAATGAAACTGATCCAGCAGTCCAGCTTAGGTGATGATAGTTTTTTGTTAGCCACTTTGCTTCTCTTTGCTTTTTTATTGATAAGCATTTAAAATCAAATGGTGGTTTTATAATGAAATTGTTATATTCATAACTGTTGAAAACAATCGCTACTTCTTTTGCGATGAAATCGTTTGAATTAGTTTTGAAACCTTGTACGTCTATAAAAATTATGTTATTTTCCATATTATTCAATTTATAACACTTTTCGAGCTTGTCCTTTGATGTGTATATATTCTATTATACGATCATGAATAAGAATGCAGTAAGCTGATGTCTTTGCTGCAATATTAGTTGCTGTTTCAAATTCTATTTTATATCAATCGGTCCATTATTGAGTGATTCATTCTGATGACTGACATCTACTACAATAATAGGAGCTTTTGTCTTAAACTCTAATGCAGTTAGAAGCGGTTGAGATTCTTTCATATAGTAGCTTTGTTGGAATCTTAGATACATATCATATAGAATGGCATAACGTTCATTTTTAAATTTTATGTTTAGATCATCATACGGGTATGAGACTGAATTTAAATGTACTTTTAAATTAGTCAAATCACAAAGAACAAACTTATTTTCTTGTTGAAAAGCGATCAACACAAAACGGCAATCCCAATTCCGAAATGCCATGGGTATAGAAGCACCATTGTTAATAATTTTAATCATATTCAATTTGCTAAGGTCAGATAATTGAACATGAGGTATTCTCCATGAGATGAGTGAAATTGTAAGTTTAGCTTTTTCAGAAGAAACAGTCGAGCGTACAAGATCTTCGTCGTTCTTATTGCGCAAGAGTATCAGTTCATGTTTTCCATTTAATATAACTTTGTTGTAGTCTTCAGCGAATCCTAGAAACATTTTTAGAGGTACATAGAAATTGAAAAATCCATTTGCAAGAGTGACATCGTCAATTTTGTTCCATCCAGCATTTTGCATCACATTGCTTTCGTTTGGTGATAGAGAAACCAAGTTCTTTATGGTGCTCGTGGCTCCTAAATATCTTGTATGATCAATTTCAATTCCATTGAGCTCATAGCGAATTTCATCAAATAGATATGCTACAAAGTTGTTGTTTAGTTAGTCTTAGCACGTATAAATCTTGATTTTGTATTGAAATTCTAATTTCATCATTATTGTTGTAAGTATGGTACATATGTATGATAATCCTTTTTGATTATATTCTCATCAGAGAAAGGTTTATCTAAGACATCTATTATTGAACTCATTTTGTCTTCAATTTAAAATTCAAGGACTTTAGAAAATTTTTATTTGATGTTGTTAGTGCTTTCTGTTGAAGTGGTCGCTTTAATGTTCTTGTTGTTGTTACTGCTTTATTTTTCAATGTATTTGTGTTGTATATTATCATTATTTAGTTGGCCTTAAATGTATTCGTATTGTAATTTCCTCTCCTCGAAAATTAATTAAATCACCGTGTTGATCAACTACTCGCAGCGCTAGTGAACTTATCTCTCTGGTGTTCACAGGTAAATAGATGAGATTTCTTGGAACCTCATCTATTTTATAGCCTGGAGGCACATTAATCGGAAATTCATGAAGTGTGTGCGACTTGGAGTTATTCATATATGTATTAACAGCGATACTACTTTCATTTCACAAGAGATTCACTTTAAAACTATTAACTGGAAGATCTGAGTAATAATATTTGGTGGGTGTTAGGATTTTGTTATTGAATACTAAAAGTTTTTCAATTTTGTTTTCTTTATTAAAATATACAGGATCTTTGGAACTATTAACTTTAACTTGCATTGTATTGTTATTGGCTTCAATAAAAATCTTATTTTCTGGCCAGAGTCTTCTGTATTGCTCTTGCATAAAATCTACAATATCATTCAATTCGTAAGATCCAATTGGTATTTCAATTGTATGTTCCCCTATATGAAACATATTGTTGAAGGTGTCTACATTTGGAATGCTGTTGTATGAATGAAAATCAGTTAGAGCACACTCATATGCACCATGTAATTCAATAGGAGGAAAGTAACTAGCAGATAATTCTGATGAGTTAGAGCTCAGAGTAAGTGTTCTTGACATTAAAACTGTCTGATTACAATTAAATAAAGTTTAGTACAACATATGGTTTATAAGCATGATTTACATATTTATTTCATTTTCTTATTTTGAAATTAACATTAGTTTCTTAATATTACTGCTATTGTTGTTGATGATGGTATTCAGCTATAATATTTCGTTCTTACTTGTCCAAGAATTGTGTTGATTAGAAAATCCCAACCATTTAACGTATGCCTCATTTCATTTAGTTTTAAGAACCTTTTCAACTAGATATGTATTTGGATATCTAGTTTTCGAAAGTTCTTCAGTATAGAATCCACCTTTAATAGGATTACCAAGATAATCTTCTAATATGAATGTTGTAGGATTTGTATTTTGAACTCTTGTAATTGTGAAAATTTCTGTGGTCCAATTTGGAGTATAACCTTTTTCAAATGTATGCTTATATTTGCTTATGCGTATATGATCTCCTACATTAAATTTCGACATTTTATAAATTTTCAAATGACTGTATACTGTATTTAGTAGCTTTTGCTCATTTGTTGAGTTGACTTTAATCGGAGACATTTTAATGGTGCGATGAACTTTTCTATTGTATACATTAATTAAATGTTTGTATATATCAATCCACTTATATGAACCATTAAAGCTAAATTATTTCCACACCATTCCTTTCAATGTTCTGTTAAATCGTTCTACTATTGATGCTTTCATACCGCTATATGTTGAGTAGTGATTAATGTTGTATTTATCCATTAATTTTCCAAAGTGTTTGTTGAAAAATTCTTTACCATCATCTGTTTGTAAGCTTTTTGTACTCGTCCTAATTCAAAAATATTTTCCATCGCCTTGGTTGTGTTTCGAGTGCAGTTTTAGTTTTTAGTGGTACTGCCCATGCAAATTTTGAAAATGTGTCAATTACAGTTAACAAAAATCGATCATTTCTGTTTTCTCTAGAATAGATCCCCATTTCAACTAAATCAGCTTGCCAAAGATCATCCATTCTTTTCATTACAACTCTACGACGCATAAAAACCTTCCGAGCTTGCTTATGCAGTTCGTTTACTAAATTTCTTTTTGAATACATTAAGTTGATTTACAGATTTTTTGGAGAGTGTTGTGATCTACTTGACGCACTTTCAGCTATTGATACAAACATTTAATTTTCCAATCTATAAATTTTCTCATTAAGCTGCTCAATTTGTTCTTTAAAGGATGTTTTAATTTGTAGAATATCTTTTTGAATTTTATAATTTTCTTCTACATCTAATTTTATTTCGCGTTGTTGCTCCTCAATTTGCATTTGAATATCTTCTCGAATTATAGTATTATCTTCCTTAAAGTATGTTAATAATTTCTCTTCTAATTTTTCGATTTGAATTTGCAGAAACAATTTATTGATAACATCGTTTTCCTCCAGAGCTTTTGCAACATTTTTGATTCTTTTGTTTTGGACATCAATGTTGTTGTTCGTATCCATAAAGAACCCCAGCAGTTTAGGTGCATTTTTCAAAGAAATTACGCTGCTAGTATCGTTTAAATAATGTCCAAATTTATCAACAGACATACTTTATATACTTTATTAAAGTTAATGTATTATATTTGCTTCACGTAGTTCTTCAATAATTGATACAATCTCGTTATTGTGATTAGTATGACCTGCACCTTGTGATGCAAGCAGTAGTCGAAGACGATCTACTAACTCATTTGAATCGTCCCAGTATATATAGTTTGGCTTAGGGGCGTTAAATTCCATCATTCCATCACCTAAATAACTACCTTTTGGCTTAGATGCTGTTGATTCGGTTAATTTCTTCTGATTTTTCTGGTCAATAAATTTCTTAATAATATGTTTGTATTTATATCCTCTAGTACCCTTAATTTGACCATCAGGTTTATAGTCCCTTCTATATGCATTAGTAGTAATAAAAATCTTTTTATAGATTTCGAGTTCAAATTTATCATAATTTTTTGGTATTTTATGAAACATTAGAGAAAATAGTCCTGGTGTTAGAGCCCATATTTGACCCCCAACTTGTATTTTATCTTTATTAAGTTTGAGGTTACTATCACCAAATTTCCATTCATTATTGAAATCTTTATGTGCACCATAGTTTGTATCTAATTCATTTCTTCCTTCCAAGACTGATAAGTCAGTATAAGTATATTTTGTATTGGAAGTCTTTGAGTAAAAATCATCATTATCATCGTCATCATCATTCTCGATATTAGCATCATTAAACAAGATGGTATTATCGAATATTGTTCCTTCTGCTAGTTTCTTTGGTGTACTTGTCTCTATCTTGACTGATGTTTTTTCAGGTTTAAAACTTGTATTATTTTCAACTTCTGTCTTCATTTTACTTTCTTCTTTTATGGGAATTCTTTTAATATTTTTAGAACTATTTATGAATTCTTTGAGGGGTTCTGTTATAGGTTTAAATGTATCTCTTAGTTGTTCACGTGTATCTATTTCACCGGTTTTTATACTACGAAGTTTTTTCTTCAAGACATTTCTTGTGGAAACCAACTGTTTTAAAAGTTTCTCATCCATGTTTAATAATAGTAAATAACAGGTGTCAGCTATTAGATCAGGTATTAGCTTATCAGGACCTGGTCTGGTTTTCAGATCAGCTTATCAGAACCTGGTCTGGTTTTCAGATCAGCTTATCAGGACCTGGTCTGGTTTTCAGATCAGCTTATTAGGACCTGGTCTGGTTTTCAGATCAGCTTATCAGGACCTGGTCTGGTTTTCAGATCAGCTAATTAGGACCTGGTCTGGTTTTCAGATCAGCTTATCAGGACCTGGTCTGGTTTTCGGATCAGGTTATCAGGACCTGGTCCGGTTTTCAGATTAGCTTGTCAGGTATAAGATCAGGTTATAGCAAATAGATTTATCAAGTTTAAAGTTAGATTAATAACTAAAGGTAATTTTTTATGAGTAGTTGCTTATATAGTTATGAAATAGTCAAATTGCTTTCTGTAGCGACCATCGTTTAATTCGTTATCTTTGCTTATCATCGAAAATCCATATTTATCCTTCCAACATTCTCTACAAATTTCTTGAAACTTTTCATAGCTCATATCACTGGCAACATGATCTATATAAACATGCTTAATATATGTCTCATCTTGCTTAAACATTATAATAACATTTGCATTGTCTCTTATTAAATGCTTAGTAATTCTGGTATAAGTTTGACACAGGTAGAATGAATCAACATCCCTATGTCGGCCCATATAAAAATATGTACGTATATTATTCTGCTTTTCACTTGCAACATCATCAAATATCATAATTGAATTAGGTTTAGCTTCGTCAGGTGGAATAACTGATTCATTATCGGTGAATGTATAATATACCATACCTTTAATTGGTGAAATTATTTTCTTTAGGTATTCATATTTAGGTTGATAGAGAGATTTTGAGTATAAATAGATGTTTTCAAACTTGAGTCCATTAGGACTTTCTAGCAAGCCAATCATAACATTAGTCTTTCCACAATTTGATGGTCCCACTATTAGAGCACGAATATAATTTGGTAAGAGGGGGCTGTGCTTTATTTTTGAACTGATGTTCGCTGAATCATCAATATTACGAACTAAAATATTTTTATGTTGTTTTACTAACTGCATTTTTGTAACTAACTGCATTTCATATATATTACCTCTTATATAGGAAAAATTAGATAATATGGTTATACGATATCAGAAAACTTTTAGTCATAAAAACACCGTCGTTGGAGGAGGTCTAGTAGACAAAATAATAAACTCTCTACCTGTTGAACTTCATCTACCTGGATATCAGTACTGTGGACCTGGAACAAAACTACAAAAACGTTTAAATCGAGGTGATAAAGGAATTAATTTATTGGATTCTGCGTGTAAATATCACGATATTGCTTATTCCAAAAATAAGGATTTAAGTACCAGACATAAAGCTGATAAAATACTTGAAAACTCCGCTTGGGATCGAGTTTTATCAAAAGATAGTAGTCTTGCTGAAAAATCATTTGCATATATGAATCCTCGCTGAACCTTCATAGTGAACAGACGTCTTAGCGGAGTTTTTTTTTCATATACATATTAAACAAACAAAAAATCATAAAAAATATTCGTAATACATAATAACCGTAATACATACATATTAACTTTGATAAATAAGCAAAGCAAATATTGCTGATATTATTTGTACATAGCAAGAAACAAAAACCACAAACAAAGTGCCCTTGAGGAATACTCTACATGAGTACCTCAAAAACAAAAAATTGTGAAGTGAGTTCAAACGGCAGAAATGCATATTTTACTGTGAGTTCTGAAGCTCTCAATGTTAATAATAAAAATAAAAAATCTGATGATAGTCTTTTTCTAACGGCAAAGCCACTTTTTCGTCAGCGATCAACTTCGCTTTGTCCAATGCCAACAAGTGATTTGTTAACATTACAGTTGCCTAGTACATCTTCATATAAGTCAGCGATATCATCCTCTTCGGGCTCGTGTTCATCACTTAACAAAGTTATCACTACAGATAACAGCAGTTCAAAACCCAAAGTCCAAGTCGGTATGGACAGATATATAACTGTGGTAAAGCGTGGCCGAAGCCCAAAATCTTCTAAAATTTCATCTGCTCCAAAAATGTCTAGGGATAACAGCGCGTCCTCTATTAATCGTCAAAATCGTTTTTCAATATTGCAAGATAATAACGAGAAGCCCGCTGCATTATCGCAAAAGTCTTTTAAGCCACCACCTATCTATCTGAGAGGAAAAAATTGATTGATGAAACAAAAATCCAAATTTATGATGAAAAAAATTTTCGAAAAATTGTTAGCGAATTTGAAAAAAACAAAACAAATTTTTACACTTACCAACTTAAGAGCTCTAAAGGCCTACAGATAGTATTAAAGGGCATAGATTCATATGTTGACCCCGAAGAAGTAAAATGTGAACTTCTTGAAAAAGGATTTAAGGTTAAAAATGTTACCAATATAATTAACAGAGAAAAGGTCCCACAACCCCTATTTCGGATTGAATTGGAGCCGAATGACATGCAGTTGAAAAAAAATGAAACGCATCCTATTTATAATGTAAAGTTTCTATTACACCGAAAAATCACAGTTGAAGAGCCACGTAAGCGTTCAGGTCCCGTACAGTGCCATAATTGCCAAGAATATGGCCATACAAAATCCTATTGCAATTTACTTACAGTTTGTGTTATCTGCGGTGAATTGCATGGTACTGCTAGCTGTACTAAGCCAAAAGAACAAGCAGAAAAAAAATGTAGTAATTGTGGAGGCAATCACACCGCTAACTACAGAGGATCCCCTGTGTATTCTTTCGTTAAACAAATTATGGGACAAAAACCTAAATTAGTTCCAGCTCAATCAACTAACGCTTACTCTGTCACTTTTCCTCCAATGAGCCAACCTAGTACCTCACGTGTATCGTATGCCGATGCTGTTAAAATAAATTCTATTTCCACGCAGAAAGTGTCCCCACCAAGTAATTCAACAAATGCGAACACAAGTTTTAATTTCAGTCGCCTTGAAGCCACTATTGATAATCTGGTGCAAACTATAAACAATTTCACAACAAATATGACTAATATGATGCAAGAAATGCTTCGAATGCAGAATACTCCGCTTCAAGCATTAATTAACAAGCTATGAACACGTTAAAAATATGTTTCTGGAACGCAAACGGCATTCGCCAACACAAAAATTAGCTCGAGCACTTCCTTACGGAAAGAGATATTGATATAATGTTGGTCTCTGAGACTCATTTGACTTCGAGAAGCCTTTTCAAAATCAATGGCTACAACTTATATGATACAAAAGACCCTAGAGGAAGAGCATGCGGTGGATCGGAAATTCTAATAAAGTCAAGACTCAAGCACTATATTCTTGACAACGTTTGTGAAGAAAATCTACAAGCTACAAATATTTGCGTCGAAAATTTTTGTACAAATTTCGTTATATCATCAATTTACTCCCCTCCCAGATTTTCAATCACTGAGGATCAATACGAGGATTTCTTCAAACCTCTTGGACCTTGTTTTGTAGCAGCTGGCGACTACAATGCAATGCATACGTTCTGGGGTTCGCGTCTTATTACACCTAGAGGTAGAGCGTTGTTCACCACAATTTCAAAAATGGGTTTGGACGTCATTTCGAGTGGGCAGCCCACTTACTGGCCTACTGACATACAAAAAATTCCGGATGTTATAGATTTTGGCGTCATGAAAAATATTTCTAGAGATTTAGTTCATGTTGAAGCTTCGCTAGATCTCTCCTCCGATCACTCTCCCACTATCGTTACAATCTGTAATCGACTAAGAAGTGACTTACCTCATCCATATGTGAAGATGGTCAATCGTGTTAATTGGCTGAGATTCAAAAAATATCTTAGTAGTCATTGCACAGAAAACATAACGCTAAGGACATCCGATGATATTGAATCTAACATTGCGAATCTTAACGGAAATATTAAACAGGCTGCTGAACATGCTACTACCTCCCACCCGCAGACTGGGTTTAATAGAATTTATTCTACGGATATTGAACGTCTCGTAAGTGAAAAAAGAAGAGCTAGAAGGGAATGGCAGCAACACAGATCACCCCAACATAAAATCAGGTTTAAAGAGTGCACTAAACGACTCCAAGAGTTGCTTGCATCTGAAAAAACTGCATCTCTTAAAAATTATCTGGAAGGTCTTGATGTTACACCAGCATCTAATTATTCTTTGTGGCGCGCTGCGAGGAAGCTTAAAACACCCGTTGAGTTTAAACCACCCCTGCGCACTTCTACCGGAGGTTGGGCAAAAAACGATACTGAAAAAGGTAACATATTTGCTGAGCATTTAAAAACCGTATTTACCCCAAACACATGTATGGGTGTTGCTGATTTGCCATGTGTAGTTGCTCTACCCCCTCGTCCCTTAAAGTTTAAGATGCGTGATGTACAAAAACTAGTTGCTGAACTCAACCCAAAAAAAGCTCCGGGTATTGATGAAATTAGTAATAAGATGCTGATGAAGTTGCCTCGTATTGCAATTAGAATTCTGCTATTCATTTTTAATGCCATTTTAAGACTGGAGTATTATCCACACAGCTAGCTGGAAGCTTGCCAAGGTCAAAATGATTCCAAAGCCGGGCAAAGATCTTACCGAGGCTGAGTCATACAGGCCAATAAGTTTACTGCCAACAATGTCAAAGCTCTTCGAAAAGTTACTCATGATCAAATTGTCCCCAATTCTAACTGATAATGCGTACATACCGGATCATCAATTTGGTTTTAGAAGTCAGCATAGCACCATTGAACAAACGCATAGATTGGTTCAATTTATAAGAAGAACACTCGAAGAAAAGAAGTATTGTTCTGCCCTCTTTATTGATGTTTCTCAAGCATTTGATAAAGTGTGGCATAGAGACCTAATTTTAAAATTGAAGACATATCTACCAATAAACATTGTTAATCTTCTGCAAAGTTATATTCTTGCTCGAAAGTTCACTGTTGTGGAAGGAGACTTCATGAGTGCGTCCGAATCAATCTCATCCGGTGTGCCACAGGGGAGCATACTGGGCCCAGTCTTGTATTTGATTTATACTTGTGATATGCTTTTGAGCAGCAATATCCATACATCTACATTTGCTGATGATACAGCCTGCCTTACTATGCACGAAAACTCTCACGAGGCTTCCCGATACCTACAAGAACATATTACACAGCTGGAACTATGGTTAAACTTATGGAGAATTAAGGTAAATGAACAAAAGTGTGTTCAGGTAACATTTACTCTGCGAAAAGATACCTGTTCACCGATTCGAATCAATAATCAAGTTGTTCCTCAACATTCACATGTAAAATACCTTGGTATACACCTTGACCGACGGATAACATGGAAACACCATATTGACTCTAAGCTAACACAAATGAAACTAAAATTAACTCAGTTACATTGGCTGATTGGTAGAAATTCAACCCTGAGTCTAGATTGCAAACTTTTGATATACAAGTCGCTTTTGAAACATGTATGGTGCTACGGAATTCAGCTATGGGGCACTGCTTCAGCTTCAAATGTAGAGAAAATCCAACGAAGACAAAACAAAATTTTACGGTTAATAACATCGGCTCCATGGTACATAAGAAACTCAAATTTACATCGTGATCTAAATATGCCACAAGTGACTGAAGAAATTGCAAAATACTCAGGCAAATATTTAACTAAACTCGAGTCACACCCGAATCCGCTTGCTCGAAATATCTTGAACTTTACCGGACATATCCGCTTAAAAAAGAGGGACACAAGGGCTCTAATACTTACCACACCAGATGAAACTGTTTGAAATTATTTTTTTATTTTTTGCTTTGCACAACTCGTATGTATTATGAATTACTATCACTAAGTTTATGTCCGACACTGGTCGGGCCTAATAATTATATTTAGATTTAAGATTTGAATACTTATTGTTAAACAAAATTTGGTATGGTTGTGGAGAAAAAGAAATATGTTAAAAAGAACAAACTAAATGGTAAATCACTATTTAGAACATCAATTAGAGCTGCAACAAAAATTTTAAAAAAAGAAAAACCACTAGATATTAACTCAGCTATTAAAATTGCACGAAATACTATTAACAAGTCATTAAAAGAAAGAAAGTCTCAAATTATAGTACCACGTGTAATACGTGTTCCAAACATTGGTGGTTTTTTACCTCTAATACCGATTTTAACAGCTCTGGGTGCAATGGGTAGTCTAACAACTGGAGGTGCTGCCATAGCTAAAGCTGTAAATGCAACAAAGAATGCTAAAAATCAACTTGATGAAGCAGCTAGACATAATAAAGCGATGGAATCTATAGCAGTTGGAAAAGGACTTTACTTAAAACCATATAAAAAGGGTTATGGTTTAGTTCATAAAGAGGAATCAAAAAACTCTTAGAGATGCTGCCCAACAGACCACTTTCTGATGTGAACCTAAACCGTTTCTGTATAAATATTCCATATTTTAGAGGAGTTTTCATGTTGAATACTCTACCAAAACGAACAAAGAAAATTGAATGTGGAATAATCAATTTAGATGTATCAACAGGACCTGGTACACATTGGGTAGCATATTATAAAAACATCAACTAAAAAGAATATTTCGACAGCTTTGGTAACTTACAACCTCCTTCAGAAGTAGTCAAATATCTTGGTACAAATATAAAATACAACTATAATCAACATCAGAATTTTAATACATTTACCTGTGGACATTTATGTCTTAAATTTTTTATGAAATAACTGAAAATATTAAATAAAAGCACAAACATTTATATTTTACAAAACTCTTTAATGTCTTTTTATTCATAATTTAAAAAACCTAATTAATATAATTTATTGCCAGACAGGATATTGGGAATTTTGAATTAGAAATTCACTCAGCTCATTCTCAACGATTAGGTTTTCTTCACCT
Organism: Nowickia ferox; assembly: GCA_936439885.1. Lineage (NCBI taxonomy): Eukaryota > Metazoa > Arthropoda > Insecta > Diptera > Tachinidae > Nowickia > Nowickia ferox. The sequence continues at coordinate 55,448,163 of OW387023.1, forward strand.
TCTCTACTTAGGCAATATGATCTGCTCGAGAGATCTTTAATATCGTCATCTGTTAAAGTATTATATCGTTTAGGCAGGAACATTATATGTTTATTCATTTCAACTTTTAGTGTTGCTCCATATTTTGTTGTTACACGTTTCACATTTCGAATAGTATATTTCATGGACGTGTCAAGCTCCTTTACGTGGATTAAGGTTTTGTTGTTTATAGAATTAAATTTTGAAATTAGATTTGTTGTGGAGTGCATTTTTTTATTTAGTTCTTCTCATTTTGAATGTTTAACTGGAAATGATCTTAAAAATAGCGATAATGACTTTAAGAAGGTTAATCGAAAATAATTATGGTGAAATAGTGAATAAGTTGGGGATAGTGATAGAAAAAAAGAGATAGTTATAGAGAGAAAAGGGTTAGAGTGAGATAGAGTGCTAAAAAGAAATATGGAATAGAGATGACAGTATAGATATTTGAAAAATTTAAAGAACAAATTAATCTTAAAAAAACCTTCCAACATTCATCATCATTCATTTATCAGCAAATAAAATTAGCCAAATTAGACGTACTCTAAACCAATTTATAAGAGATTTTGAAAGCTTCAGGCTTTTTGATCATTGGGAGATGATAAAATTTTTCCAAAATATGCTGGATGAGAACGAAGAATATGGCGTAATAAAAGATGAAGACAACACAGAAGGGCATTTTGGAAACTGCCCATGGTACGATCCGAACTGTGAGGAAGGACCTGATACTTGTAGATGTACAATATATTTTTTACGGAAAAGTATATTAGAACATCTTATAATTGGATACTATGAAATGTTTCCATCATTATAAATAAAATATTTAAGAAATTAAATTAAATGGTATTATTAACAGAAATAAAATCAAATAAAATTGCATTATTAAAATATTCCTTGTTTTATATTATTTTTTATAAAGGAAAATTAGGAATCATCTGTTCGAATAGAAAATAACAGAAACTTGCATGTAGTGAAAAATATAAATATAATATTGAGAAATTAAATTTTTCTTGTGCAGAACCTCTCAAAGAAAACAAGACTGTGCATGTTTTAAGCGATATGAAAACCAGAATTTGCAAATAAGCAAAAATAAAAATTTTTTTGATCCAACGAAGTAAAGCCAATAAAGAAATAAACACCATTCACAGTTTCATTCTTTTTTCAACATTTTATTTAAAATTTTTCCTTAAAAATTCATTTACATATGTACAATAGTTTTTCTTAATAAATAAATAGGATTTTATTTACAATAATTTTTCTTAATAACTAAGATTTTATGTACAATAATTTTTATAATAAAAGAATTTTTCTTGATAACTAAGATTTTAACAATAATAGAATTTTTCTTAATAACTAAAATTGTATACATTAATTTTTAATTAATTTTAACCATTTTCTTACATTCTAGCAATCTCATCTAGCAACATGTCAAGTTCGTATTCAGGGTTAGTTTCCTTAATACGAAAATGATACCATGCATATGTGTTAATGTTATTTGATCTAATTTTTCTCTTATCGTCTCCATAACTTAAGACTACCTTACTTAATTCACTAGTATATATTTGATGCAGCTTAGATTTAAATGTTAACATATTATCATATACATTAGTCTTATTGAATAAACAATTTTTATAAGTAGCTAAACTATATTTATCTAATATGGCTCTCTTTACCCCCTTCGATCTTTTAGTGTCATTTTGGTTCTGTACACTAAATGAGTACATTTTTGATCGCAGTCCAACAAACTCTGTCATTATCTTACCGCAATTCTCATCCTTCATCATACCAATTACTTTTTTATTTACTAGTGGAAAATTATAAATATTGTCTGTAGGATAGTCCGATGTATCAAATTGTTCTTGTATGTAATTTTTTATGTCAGCGTAAAAGTCGTCCGTCTTTATTGAATACATAAAACAGTCCGAGTCCATATAATTTAATGAGAGTTTTGTCTTAAACTTAGGTTGCATGTACCCGTAATGGAAATTATACATTTTCCATTTGGAAAGCTCCAGTACACAAAATCCTAAGTAAATTGGTTTATTGTAGCAGGTTTTGACTCTATTCATTTCGATAGCTACCAGATCTTCAGAAAATATAGATAAACTATGAAAATTTGGTTTTGATATCCAATCTTGGGCACCCAATTGATTACAATTCGTTCTCTCCCAACTATTGACAATTTTAACATCTCTCCTCTTATCCACATTTTCCATTGTTTTACCATACACTGCATTATTGAGTAGTTTGAAAAAGTTTTTTTCAAAAGTATTTTTAGCAGTGGCCCTATGTCTGGTATTTAGGTCAATATAGCCTTTAAACCATGGAGATTGTTTAAATGCTAGAATACGATGAGTTTTCTTTAAAACTAAGCCATATTCTAAGCACTGTTTCGGAACTCTAAAGTGTATCACGTATGATTGCTTTGTAGAGAAATCGGTTATCAACTTGTTATACTTCGCTTGCATAGGTTTCTTATTTTCAGCGCAAAAAGGAAGATCATTATGCAAGTCGTTTAAATGAGAGGGATAATCCAACGTGACCTCATATACATAACCGTCTGTTCCATTATCAGCTATGCTGTGTGGATTCAGATTCAGCTCGTCTTGCGATAACCATCTGAACCCATCATGAGGAAGATATTCCGACATCGCCCAACCATACAAATTGTTAGCGTCTAAATAGACGAGAAATTCTGAGGGCTTTTCTTTATCGAAATCTTCCAAGTATTTGTTATTCGCTTTCGAATATCTTTGGCTACACAGTACGATTCCCCCACGTATACTTTTTTTCATAATATTGTACATGTCTATGTCTGTCAATAATTCTAATTCAATTTTTGTGTATTTGAGCATTGCATCCCAGGAAAGTCCAGGCGCTGTATAATATTGACATGGATCCAGCTCTTAAATACCTTTGTCAGTAAGAGGACATCTGTTTTTAAGTAAAGTTCCATGTAATCTTTCATAGTTTTGCAACCAAAAGTATTCATTCCTCTAACGAACACTCTTTATTGTTCAACTTATTAAAGAAATCACTGCGTGAGGGCAGCTGACATTCATCTAATTTTTGGAATGAATTTAGGCATTCATAGGGGAAAATACCTTTTTTCGTAATAAGCTGAAATTCTTTTTCTGACTAAAATAAGGACCTTATAGTGCTGAAATCATTATCCGACAAATTGCAGGCTAATGATTCCAAACTCTCAGCCATAAACCGTATTGTATCAAGAAATCTTATTTCAAGCTTATGACCGTCGCTCATTTCTGTAAATTGGGAGAGGGATATATAAAGTTCCTTATTGAGAGGAAGTACTTTCAGTTGCATTGAAATTTCACCTAGTTCTTTAATAAAAAGAATTGAGTCATAATTTGAGTAATTGTGACAGTAAACTGGTATAAACTTGGGGATTTGGTAATTTAAATTAGAGTTATTGTGGGCTGCACCTCTAAATTTAACACTAATATGACAATGATCTCTAACGCGATCTTTACCTAGAAATTTTTGACGAATGTGACAATTCACCGCACTATAAAATTTATAAATATTAGAAGGGGATAAAGTATCCATTTGCCTATTATTTACTAAATAATTATTATAAATATCCTCACAATCTTTAATTAAATATGTTACGAATTTTTTTGAGGCATCTTTGCCTGTATAAATCCTTAACTTATCTAACTTACTGCTATGGAGACACAAGGAGTGTGCTTTTTGATAAGACTGGTTTTACTACTTACACTATCACTAATGTCTTCTAATATGCATTCGAAGTCCGCATATACTACGAAGGGCACATCCATTTTTCTCTGATGCCCCTTAAACTGTAGGATAGCATCCGCACCTGATGGCATAGTTGTAACGATTTTGCCACATTCCCCCTTATGATTAGTCATTCCACTCTCGCTATGAGTGTACTGGAGACAGCTATTGCAGAAATTTAGCTTTTTTTTTGTGCCTTGTAGTTTGGTTAACTAAAAGTCTGTGAGTGATAAAAAATAAAAATAGATAAAAATTAATAAAAATGTACATATTTTATAAAATATATAAAATCAATATATGTATCATTAAATTAAAGTGTAGTATAATTTTCTAACTTACTTTGACATGTTCTTTATCAAAATGTAGTGATGACATTCACCATTCTCTAAAAGCAGTAAGTTTACATGATTTATTTTCTCATCTTTGGTCACGTAATAAGGACCAATGATCTGATTTGCCCCCTCATCATACCCAAATACGTTCACACTTATTGCCGGATTATTCACCTCGAAATCCTTGATTTTGTTTAGTGCTAATGGGTACTTTAAATTTTTGAAATTTAACGCTACACCATTTCGCGTAACAATCGTCTCTGCAGCAATGTCAGGGATATTATACGAACTGCAACGTTTTGGGTGATCGTATTTGGTGCTATCCATTGCAGCAATCAGACACCACTTGAAACAATATGCATCATTGTTTTGTATATTGATGCAAGCTTTTCATCCTTCTAATTTTTGAGGTGTGGATATCCAATTCGAGCCTTTGACTAGCGACGATTTGTTGATGTTGATTTCTGTTCGAACTATGCGTGACAAGGTCCAACCAGAATCTCGCTCTTCAAATTCGGACATTTTGGTTGAAATCTCCTCAACCTGTTTACGGAATAACTCTTCTATGTTATCTGCCTTCGTCAGCAAACTCATTTTGGCTACATGTGATATTATGCACAACTCCAATTCTTCTTCAAAAATTTTGATGTACTCCGCCACAATACTCACATGAAATTTAATAATTATATGCTTAGTTAAATTCATTTGAAGCCTCTCAATAAAAATATTTTTGTTTTCCTTAATAAATTCTTCCAAGAGAAGTTGATCTTTTTTATTTAGAATTGCGTATGTGGCGATATGATTTTTGAAGGCTTTCGATATTTTGTAATATCTCACATTCTCTTCGACTTCTTCTGTCCTAGCATGTGAAGTACTCATTGGAGTTGGCAGAGTTTCTTCTCTTCTTTCTTCTACTTCAACTTCTCTATCACTTTCCGGTAAACTTATATCCATAGCATCGTTGTATAAAATCCCTCCATGGATATCCACACCTTGTTGTTGAGCTTGTTCTTGTTGTAGTTGCTACTGCTCTTCTTGATAATAATTAAGAGGTTGCCATTGCATCAAATTGGGATTATAATTGTAATTTGAATGCTCATATTGCATTGGCACTCCTGATCCCAAAAACTGATTATTCCATGACATTGGTGTAGGGTAACAGTTAGGCATAACGTATTGCTGATAACTCATTGGTAGTTGATATTGAGGGTATTGTAGAGATGGTTGTTGCTGATGATGATGATGAAGAGATGTGCCCTCGCTTACCACCCCTTGATTCAGCACACTATGGGTCTTAAGATGATCCAAAAAGGATTTTTGATATTTGTAAACTTTGTTACATATATTACACATATAACTTGAAGAACTCATTTTAAATTATTTTATTATTATTATTTCACTTTAACACAACTGATGATGCTGCTAAATACAATAAATTACTGATGTGTTGATTAGAAAAGTTGGCATATTTATACGAAAATTAGTAGCAGTAGCTCTGCTTGCTTGCAAATTTATACTTTTTGTTTCTCTGCTGATGAAAATCCTCTGCTTTAGAATAATCGTAGACAAAGAAAATGATTACGTTGCAAAATATAAATGTATTCAATAAAATATTCCACGCACAAGTTCCCACGATCGCACATTTATACATTCATACATTCATACATACATACATACATTCATACATACATTCATACATTCATACATACATACATACATTTATATATTCATACATACATACATACAAATATATTTCTTAAACAAATAAACACAATATACAATTGCCAGCGACAATCAAGCTGGACCACCCACACACAAGTATTAGGGGCGTTCACATGCATGAGAACATTTTATAAATAAAATGTCGGTATGATAAATAATTTATTAGCGTGAGAATCGCGTAGTAGTCATCAAATCTATTTGCTCTGATATTACTGATATAGTATTACGATAACAAATTTATACATTCTGGCAACACTGGCAATTTTCCCTTTGGAAAAATCATTTTCCCGTCGGCATTAAGAAATATAGTAATCATGTTTTGCCGTCGGCATTTGAAAAAAAAATAATCATGATTTGCCGTCGGCATTTGAAAAAAATAATCATGCATTGCCGTCGGCATTAGGAAAAATAATCATGCATTGCCGTAGGCATTAGGAAAAATTAAGTTTCACAACTTCCCCATTGGTATTAGGAAAAATCATCTCATGATTTTCCCGTTGGTATTAGGAAAAATCATTTTCATGATTTTCCAGTCGGCATATATACTTATGAAATCTTAATCTTAAGAAACCCCTTAATCCACCCCCACAAAAAAATCACCCGTTCACACAATTAATGTCACCCTAAAAAAATCACCCGTTCACACAAAGTTAATGTAAACAAAAACTCCTTATGTAAACAAAAAACATAATTTCACAAATTTCAAATTTTAATTACCCAAATTTTAAAATTTCAGAAAATTTTGCACTGAAATTTACAAATTTCAGCAAAATTTCACAATTTTAATCGGCGCCAGGAATGGCAATTTCCTACTACTGTCATTATTTTACCACAATTTTCATCCTTCGTCATACCTAAAACTTTTTTATTAACTGGTGGAAGATTATAAATATTGTCTGCAGGGTAGTCCGATGTATCAAATTGTTGTTCTATGTCATTCCTTATGTCAGCATAAAAGTCGTCCGTTTTTATTGTGTAAATAAAAGATTCTGTGTCCATATAGTTTAATGAGAGTTTTGTCTTGAGCTTAGGTTGCATCTACCCGTAATGGAAATTATACATTTTCCATTTGGAAAGCTCCAGTACGCAAAATCCAAAGTAAATTGGTTTATTGTAGTGTGTCTTGACTCTATTCATTTCTACAGCTACCAGATCTTCAGAAAATATAGATAAACTATGAAAGTTGGGTTTGGATATCCAATCTTGTGCCCCCAAATGATTCGCATTTGTTCTGTTCCAATTTTTGACAATTTTAAAATATCTCCTCTTGTCCACATTTTCCATGGTTTTACCATACACTGCATTATTGAGAATTTTGAAAAAGTTTTTTTCAAAAGCATTTTTAGCAGTGGCTCTATGTCTGGTATTTAGGTCAATATAGCCTTGTAACCATGGAGATTCTTTAAATGCTAGAATACGATGTGTTTTCTTTAAAACTAAGCCATATTATAATCATTGTTTCAGAACTCTATAGTGTATCACATATGATTGCTTTGTAGAGAAATCGGTTATCAACTTGTTATACTTCGCTCGCATAACTTTTTAATTTTCAGAGCAAAAAGGAAGGTCATTATGCAAGTCATGTAGGTGGGAAAGATAATCCAAAGTGACCTCATATACATAACCGTCTGTTCCATTGTCAACTATACTCCTTGGATCCAAACTCAGGTCGCCATGCTATAACCATCTGAATCCACCATAAGAAAGATGTTCCGATATCGCCTAACCGTAAAGGTATTTGTGTTTAAATAGGCAAGAAATTATGAGGGCTTTTCTTTATCAAAATTTTCCAAATACTTAGTATTCGCTTTTGATTATCTTTGACTACACTGTACGATTCCCCCACGTATACCTTTTTTCATAAAATTGTACATGTCTATATCCGTCAATAATTCTAATTAAATTTTTGTATATTTTAACATTGCATCCCAGGAAAGTCCAGGAGCTGTATAATATTGGATCCACCTCATAAATACCCTTGCAAGCTTTTCTAAAGTTCTCGAAAATATCTGTCAGTAAGACGACATCTGTTTTAAGTAAAGTTTCGTGTAATCTTTCATTGTTTTGCAACCAAAAGTATTCCATACCTCTACAGCATGTGCGTGTTCCTCCAAAGAACACTCTTTATTGTTCAGCTTTTTAAAGAAATCACTGCGTGAACGAAACTGACATTCATCAAGTTTTTGGAATAAATTTAGGTACTCATACGTAAAAATACCCTTTTGTTAATGAGCTGAAATTCTTTTTCTGACTGAAATAAGGAAATATAGTGCTGAAATCATTATCTGACAAATAGCAAGCCAATGATACCAAACTCTCAGCCATAAAGCGTATTGTATCAAGAAATTTTATTTCAAGATTTTGACCATCGCTCATTTATGTAAATTGGGAGAGTGATATATAAAGCTCCTAATTGAGAGGGAGTACTTTCAGTTGCATTGAAATTTCGCCTAATTATTTAATAAAAAGATGTGAGTCATAATTTGAGTAGTTGTGAAAGTAAACTGGTATAAAGTTGGGTATTTGGTAATTTAAATTACAGTTTTTGTGGGCTCCACCTCTAAATTTCCCGCTAATATATAACATATATGACAATTCACCGCACTATAAAAATTACAAATATCAGAAGGGGATTAAGTATCCATTTGTCTATTATTTACTAAATGATTATTAAATATATCCTCACAATCTTGTTTTAAAAATGATAAAAATTTTTGTGAGGCATCTTTCCCTGTATATACTCTTAACTTATCTTACTTTTTGTCATGCAGACACTTAATGTAAAAACTAAATGCACAAGGAGTGTGTTTTTTAATTAATTTAGTTTTGCTACTTACGCTATCATTTATTTCCTCCAAGATGCACTCAAAGGCTGCATATCCATTTTTCTTTGATACCTCTTAAACTGCAGAATAGTATCCGCATCTGATGGCATAGTAGTTACTATTTTGCCGCACTCTGCCTTATGCTTAGTCATGAGGTTTTCCCTATGAGTATACTGCAGGCACCTCTTGCAGAAAATTAAGTTATGCCCATCTGGCGTTAACTGATTCTGTAAAAGTCTGTGAATTAAAAAAAATTAAAAATAGAAAAAGAAGTTTTTAAATAAAACGTACATATTTTATAAAAATATATAACACAAGTATATGTATCTTTAAAATAAAGAGTTGTATAATTTTTTAACTTACCTTGATATATTCTTTATCAAAACGTAGTGATGGCCTTCTGCATTCACCAAAAGCAGTAAGTTGACGTGGTTCATTTTGTCGTCCTTGGTCACATAATAAGGACCAATGATCTCATCAGTTGCCTCATCGTACCCAAACACATTCACACTTATTGCAGGATTATTCACCTCGAACTCTTTGATTTTGTCTTTTGCTAATGGGAAGCTTAAATTTTTTAAATTTAGGGCTACAACATTTCGCGTATAAATCATGTCATGTCATGTTTTGTATATTGATGCATGATTTTCTTTTATAAAGTTTTTCAGGAGTAGATATCCAATTTGATCCTCTGACGAGAGATAATTTATTGATGCTTATTTCCGCTCAACCAGTGATGTTATTCACATTTTTAAAAAGTCTTTACGCAGTCCAAGAAAAATCCCTATTTTTCCCTACGGGCTCAAAAAATTGTCTCTACAAAAATCCCTACTACTTTTTAATGCCAATATGTAATATACCAACCCAAATAAAAGGTAACGTATGAATGTAGGTTTTATAAGAGTAAAATTTATTTAGAGTTATTGTACGTACATTCATACATATGTATACAAATAAACACTATTATATCTGAGGCATTTGAACATAACGCCATAAGTTGAGATCAGTTTTTAAAAACTCCAATAATAAAATAAACCAAAATTAAAGAAAAATGTCGTTTATAATACAAAATTTTTAAAACTTAAACTAAAATGTTTTTTGAATGAAATTTCGTACGATTAACAAAATTTTTTCAACGTTTTAAACTTGACTTCAGATGTTGTGATCAAATGACCCAGATATGAATTATTAAATCAGTTCTTTTCATATAATTGAAATAAAATAAAGAGAAATAAAAATAATCATAAAAACATATGATATAAATTCACATAAATCACAAATCGTTAATAAAAAGATATATAAATATTTTTATTTTGTACTTTTTGGTTTTGTTTTCTTCTAGAGAAAAAAAAATGTTTTAGTTTTGACTGGTTGTTTCCTCACAATCGTAAAGTTGTAAGGATATTTTTTTTAAATGCAATTCGTTACAGTGAAAGGTGTAAAAAAATTTAGATTCGTCTTGTAAAAGGAACGGACAATGCATATTGACGTTAAAATTTTATGGCTTAGCTTATTTCTTTTTTTTTTTGTATGAACATCAGTTATGATTGAAAAAATCCTTTCGCTGTCTGCGTTGGCATGTGGTAGCGATAAAGCAAAAATAGCTAGTTTTGACAAAAGCAGGAAAATGAAATTTGTCATTAAAATTTTTAATTTTGATGACTTTACTCCAGAAGTTTTCAACGCCCTTTTTAAAAAAGTTATCTATTTCTTCTTTTGAAAAATTAAATTCATAGGATCTCCACTCCTGCAAGAGAGAATTTGCGTCCACATTCACTATTTTCGGAATATTTTTAAACGACAATACATTTTTGTTCGCCTTTTTCCCCAAAGCAATTTCGGGGTTTAGGAACTCCATTTCTTTAAATATTTCTGTTTTGAGAGGTAACCTCTGCTTTATTTCCTGCTTTATTTCTTCCAAGGCTGTAATATAAAACTGGAGGCAAGCCACTATAATTTGATTTGCAGCTGTTTTTAGAATAGTCTTTAGATGCTTGTTACACTCACATCCAAGATAAACTTCTGCAAGAGGCAGAGATGTATGTGGTGATCTTATATTACAGACAATACATAGCTCAGATTTTTTTATAAAATTTTGACCTAAACTCAAAAATATTTTTGCTGATTCTCGCTGCACAACGTGAATTAATGGAGCTTCTGATTGAAAAAGCGCATTTAATTATTTAAAATAATTGAGAACGTACTTGAGAAAGAGCGAATATACCTTGTTACATTCGTTTCATCAGTTCTCGCTGAACCTTCATAGTGAACAGACGTCTCAGCGGAGTTTTTTTTCATATACATATTAAACAAACTAAAAATCATACAAAATATATTCGTAATACATAATAACCGTAATACATATTAACTTTGATAAATAAGCAAAGCAAATATTGCTGATATTTTTTTTACATAGCAAGAAACAAAAAAACAAACAAAAACCGCAAACAAAGTGCCCTTGAGGAATACTCTACATGAGTACCTCAAAAACAAAAAATTGTGAAGTGAGTTCAAACGGCAGAAATGCATATTTTACTATGAGTTCTGAAGCTCTTAATTTTAACAATAAAAATAAAAAATCTGATGATAGTCTTTTTTAACGGCAAAGTCACTTTTTCGCCAGCGATCAACTTCGCTTTGTCCAATGCCAACTAGTGATTCGTTAACATTACAATTGCCTAGTACTTCTTCATATAAGTCAGCGATATCATACCCTTCATGCTCGTATACATCACTTAACAAAGCTATCACTACAGATAACCGTAGCACTAAGCCCAAGGTCCAAGTCGGAATGGACAGGTATATAACTGTGGTAAAGCGTGGGAGAATCCCAAATTCTTCAAAAATTTCATCTGCTGCAAGGATGTCTAGGGATAACAGCGCATCATCTACTAATCGTCAAAATCGGTTTTCACTATTGCAAGACAATAACGACAAGCCCGCTGCATTATCGCAAAAGTCTTTTAAGCCACCACTTATATATCTGAGAGAAAACAACTCCAACGCGCTTCTAAAAAAACTGTTGTCGGCCATTGGTGAAAATACTTTTCACATCATTCCAATTAAACGAGGTAATATTGATGAAACTAAGATCCAAATATATGACGAAAAAGATTTCCGAAAAATTATTAGTGAATTTGAAAAAAACAAAACAAATTTTTACACTTATCAACTTAAAAGTGCTAAAGGCCTACAAATAGTATTAAACGGCATAGATTCATATGTTGACCCCGAAGAAGTAAAATGTGCTCTTATCGACAAAGGATTTAAGGTAAGACATGTTACTAATATAATTAACAGAGAAAAGGTCCGCCAACCCCTATTTCGGGTCGAACTGGAGCCGAATGATATACAATTGAAAAAAATGAAACCCATCCAATTTATAGCGTAAAGTTTTGCTTGCACCGAAAAATCACAGTTGCAGAGCCACGTAAGCGTTCAGGTACCGTACAGTGTCACAATTGCCAAGAATATGGCCATACTAAAACTTTCTGCAAATTACCTAAAGTTTGTGTTATCTGCGGTGAATTTTACGGTTCTTCTAGCTGTACGAAGCCAAAAGATCAAGCTGAAAAAAATTTAGTAATTGTAGAGGTAATCACACTGCTAACTACAGAGGATGTCCTGCATATTCTTTCGTTAAACAAATTATGGGACAAAAACTTAAATTAGTTCCAGGTCAATCAGCAAACGCTTTCTCCTCCAATGAGCCAACCAAGTACTTTACGTGTATCATATGCCGATGCTGTTAAGACTAATTCTTTTCCCACGCAGAAAGTGTCCCCACCAAGTAATTCAACAAACGCAAGCTTTAATTTCAGTCGCCTTGAAGCCTCTATTGATAATCTTGTGCAAACTATAAACAACTTTACTACAAATATGACTAGCATGATGCAAGAAATGTTGCGAATGCAGAATACTTTGCTTCAAGCATTTATTAACAAGCCATGAACACGTTAAAAATATATTTCTGGAACGCAAACGGCATTCGCCAACACAAAAATGAGCTCGAGCACTTCCTTTCGGAAAAAAATATTGATGTTATGTTAGTTTTTGAGACTCAATTGACTTCGAGAAGCCTCTTTAAATTGTATAGCTACACCTTATATGATACTAAGGACCCGAGAGGAAGAACATGCGGTGGATCAGCAATTTTAATAAAGTCAAGACTCAAGCACTATACTCTTGAAAACATCTGTGCAGAACATTTACAAGCAACTAATATTTGTGTTGAAAATTTTTGTACAAATTTCGTTATATCATCAATTTACGCCCCTCCAAGATTCTCAATGACTGAGGATTTCTATAAATCTCTTGGGCCTTGTTTGTAGCAGTTGTAGACTATAATGCAAAACATACGTTCTGGTGTTCACGCCTTATTACACCTAGAGGAAGAGCGTTTATGAACACAATTTCAAAAATGGACTTGGACGTCATTTCGAGTGGGGAGCCCACTTACTGGCCTACGGATATACACAAAATTCGGGATGTTATAGATTTTGGCGTCATGAAAAATATCTCTAGGGATTTAATAAATGTTGAATCTTCCCTAGATCTCTCCTCCGATCACTCTCCCACTATCGTTACAATCTGTAACCCATTAAGAAGTAAGTTACCTCACCCATATGTAAAGATGATCAATCGTGTTAATTGGCTGAGATTCAAAAAATATCTTAGTAGTTATTGCACGGAAAACATAATGCTAAGAAACATCCGATGATATTGAATCTTACATTGCGAATCTTAACGAAAATATTAAGCGGGCTGTTCAACATGCTACTACCTCCCACCCGCAGACTGGGTTTAATAGAATTTATTATACGGATATTGAACGTCTCGTATGTGAAAAAAGAAGAGCTAGAAGGGAATTGCAGCAACACAGATCACCCCAACATAAAATCAGGTTTAAAGAGTGCACTAAACGACTCCAAGAGTTGCTTGCATCTGAAAAAACTGCATCTCTTAAAAATTATCTGGAAGGTCTTGATGTTACACCAGCATCTAATTATTCTTTGTGGCGCGCTGCGAGGAAGCTTAAAACACCCGTTGAGTTTAAACCACCCCTGCGCACTTCTACCGGAGGTTGGGCAAGAAACGATACTGAAAAAGGTAACATATTTGCTGAGCATTTAAAAACCGTATTTACCCCAAACACATGTATGGGTGTTGCTGATTTGCCATGTGTAGTTGCTCTACCCCCTCGTCCCTTAAAGTTTAAGATGCGTGATGTACAAAAACTAGTTGCTGAACTCAACCCAAAAAAAGCTCCGGGTATTGATGAAATTAGTAATAAGATGCTGATGAAGTTGCCTCGTATTGCAATTAGAATTCTGCTATTCATTTTTAATGCCATTTTAAGACTGGAGTATTATCCACACAGCTAGCTGGAAGCTTGCCAAGGTCAAAATGATTCCAAAGCCGGGCAAAGATCTTACCAAGGCTGAGTCATACAGGCCAATAAGTTTACTGCCAACAATGTCAAAGCTCTTCGAAAAGTTACTCATGATCAAATTGTCCCCAATTCTAACTGATAATGCGTACATACCGGATCATCAATTTGGTTTTAGAAGTCAGCATAGCACCATTGAACAAACGCATAGATTGGTTCAATTTATAAGAAGAACACTCGAAGAAAAGAAGTATTGTTCTGCCCTCTTTATTGATGTTTCTCAAGCATTTGATAAAGTGTGGCATAGAGGCCTAATTTTAAAATTGAAGACATATCTACCAATAAACATTGTTAATCTTCTGCAAAGTTATATTCTTGCTCGAAAGTTCACTGTTGTGGAAGGAGACTTCATGAGTGCGTCCGAATCAATCTCATCCGGTGTGCCACAGGGGAGCATACTGGGCCCAGTCTTGTATTTGATTTATACTTGTGATATGCCTTTGAGCAGCAATATCCATACATCTACATTTGCTGATGATACAGCCTGCCTTAGTATGCACGAAAACCCTCACGAGGCTTCCCGATACCTACAAGAACATATTACATAGCTGGAACTATGGTTAAACTTATGGAGAATTAAGGTAAATGAACAAAAGTGTGTTCAGGTAACATTTACTCTGCGAAAAGATACCTGTTCACCGATTCGAATCAATAATCAAGTTGTTCCTCAACATTCACATGTAAAATACCTTGGTATACACCTTGACCGACGGATAACATGGAAACACCATATTGACTCTAAGCTAACACAAATGAAACTAAAATTAACTCAGTTACATTGGCTGATTGGTAGAAATTCAACCCTGAGTCTAGATTGCAAACTTTTGATATACAAGTCGCTTTTGAAACATGTATGGTGCTACGGAATTCAGCTATGGGGCACTGCTTCAGCTTCAAATGTAGAGAAAATCCAACGAAGACAAAACAAAATTTTACGGTTAATAACATCGGCTCCATGGTACATAAGAAACTCAAATTTACATCGTGATCTAAATATGCCACAAGTGACTGAAGAAATTGCAAAATACTCAGGCAAATATTTAACTAAACTCGAGTCACACCCGAATCCGCTTGCTCGAAATATCTTGAACTTTACAGGACATATCCGCTTAAAAAAGAGGGACACAAGGGCTCTAATACTTACCACACCAGATGAAACTGTTTGAAATTATTTTTTTATTTTTTGCTTTGCACAACTCGTATTTATTATGAATTACTATCACTAAGTTTATGTCCGACACTGGTCGGGCCTAATAATTATATTTAGATTTAAGATTTGAATACTTATTGTTAAACAAAATTTGGTATGGTTGTGGAGAAAAAGAAATATGTTAAAAAGAACAAACTAAATGGTAAATCACTATTTAGAACATCAATTAGAGCTGCAACAAAAATTTAAAAAAAAGAAAAACCACTAGATATTAACTCAGCTATTAAAATTGCACGAAATACTATTAACAAGTCATTAAAAGAAAGAAAGTCTCAAATTATAGTACCACGTGTAATACGTGTTCCAAACATTGGTGGTTTTTTACCTCTAATACCGATTTTAACAGCTCTGGGTGCAATGGCTAGTCTAACAACTGGAGGTGCTGCCATAGCTAAAGCTGTAAATGCAACAAAGAATGCTAAAAATCAACTTGATGAAGCAGCTAGACATAATAAAGCGATGGAATCTATAGCAGTTGGAAAAGGACTTTACTTAAAACCATATAAAAAGGGTTATGGTTTAGTTCATAAAGAGGAATCAAAAAACTCTTAGAGATGCTGCCCAACAGACCACTTTCTGATGTGAACCTAAACCGTTTCTGTATAAATATTCCATATTTTAGAGGAGTTTTCATGTTGAATACTCTACCAAAACGAACAAAGAAAATTGAATGTGGAATAATCAATTTAGATGTATCAACAGGACCTGGTACACATTGGGTAGCATATTATAAAAACATCAACTAAAAAGAATATTTCGACAGCTTTGGTAACTTACAACCTCCTTCAGAAGTAGTCAAATATCTTGGTACAAATATAAAATACAACTATAATCAACATCAGAATTTTAATACATTTACCTGTGGACATTTATGTCTTAAATTTTTTATGAAATAACTGAAAATATTAAATAAAAGCACAAACATTTATATTTTACAAAACTCTTTAATGTCTTTTTATTCATAATTTAAAAAACCTAATTAATATAATTTATTGCCAGACAGGATATTGGGAATTTTGAATTAGAAATTCACTCAGCTCATTCTCAACGATTAGGTTTCCTTCACCTTCTCTACTTAGGCAATATGATCCGCTCGAGAGATCTTTAATATCGTCATCTGTTAAAGTATTATATCGTTTAGGCAGGAACATTATATGTTTATTCATTTCAACTTTTAGTGTTGCTCCATATTTTGTTGTTACACGTTTCACATTTCGAATAGTATATTTCATGGACGTGTCAAGCTCCTTTACGTGGATTAAGGTTTTGTTGTTTATAGAATTAAATTTTGAAATTAGATTTGTTGTGGAGTGCATTTTTTTATTTAGTTCTTCTCATTTTGAATGTTTAACTGGAAATGATCTTAAAAGTAGCGATAATGACTTCAAGAAGGTTAATCGAAAATAATTATGGTGAAATAGTGAATAAGTTGGGGATAGTGATAGAAAAAAAGAGGTAGTTATAGAGAGAAAAGGGTTAGATTGAGATAGAGTGCTAAAAAGAAATATGGAATAGAGATGACAGTATAGATATTTGAAAAATTTAAAGAACAAATTAATCTTAAAAAAACCTTCCAACATTCATCATCATTCATTTATCAGCAAATAAAATTAGCCAAATTAGACGTACTCTAAACCAATTTATAAGAGATTTTGAAAGCTTCAGGCTTTTTGATCATTGGGAGATGATAAAATTTTTCCAAAATATGCTGGATGAGAACGAAGAATATGGCGTAATAAAAGATGAAGACAACACAGAAGGGCATTTTGGAAACTGCCCATGGTACGATCCGAACTGTGAGGAAGGACCTGATACTTGTAGATGTACAATATATTTTTTACGGAAAAGTATATTAGAACATCTTATAATTGGATACTATGAAATGTTTCCATCATTATAAATAAAATATTTAAGAAATTAAATTAAATGGTATTATTAACAGAAATAAAATCAAATAAAATTGCATTATTAAAATATTCCTTGTTTTATATTATTTTTTATAAAGGAAAATTAGGAATCATCTGTTCGAATAGAAAATAACAGAAACTTGCATGTAGTGAAAAATATAAATATAATATTGAGAAATTAAATTTTTCTTGTGCAGAACCTCTCAAAGAAAACAAGACTGTGCATGTTTTAAGCGATATGAAAACCAGAATTTGCAAATAAGCAAAAAAAAAATTTTTTTTGATCCAACGAAGTAAAGCCAATAAAGAAATAAACACCATTCACATTTTCATTCTTTTTTCAACATTTTATTTAAAATTTTTCTTAAAAATTCATTTACATATGTACAATAGTTTTTCTTAATAAATAAATAGGATTTTATTTACAATAATTTTTCTTAATAACTAAGATTTTATGTACAATAATTTTTATAATAAAAGAATTTTTCTTAATAACTAAGATTTTAACAATAATAGAATTTTTCTTAATAACTAAAATTGTATACATTAATTTTTAATTAATTTTAACCATTTTCTTACATTCTAGCAATCTCATCTAGCAACATGTCAAGTTCGTGTTCAGGGTTAGTTTCCTTAATACGAAAATGATACCATGCATATGTGTTAATGTTATTTGATCTAATTTTTCTCTTATCGTCTCCATAACTTAAGACTACCTTACTTAATTCACTAGTATATATTTGATGCAGCTTAGATTTAAATGTTAACATATTATCATATACATTAGTCTTATTGAATAAACAATTTTTATAAGTAGCTAAACTATATTTATCTAATATGGCTCTCTTTACCCCCTTCGATCTTTTAGTGTCATTTTGGTTCTGTACACTAAATGAGTACATTTTTGATCGCAGCCCAACAAACTCTGTCATTATCTTACCGCAATTCTCATCCTTCATCATACCAATTACTTTTTTATTTACTAGTGGAAAATTATAAATATTGTCTGTAGGATAGTCCGATGTATCAAATTGTTCTTGTATGTAATTTTTTATGTCAGCGTAAAAGTCGTCCGTCTTTATTGAATATATAAAAGAGTCCGAGTCCATATAATTTAATGAGAGTTTTGTCTTAAACTTAGGTTGCATGTACCCGTAATGGAAATTATACATTTTCCATTTGGAAAGCTCCAGTACACAAAATCCTAAGTAAATTGGTTTATTGTAGCAGGTTTTGACTCTATTCATTTCGATAGCTACCAGATCTTCAGAAAATATAGATAAACTATGAAAATTTGGTTTTGATATCCAATCTTGGGCACCCAATTGATTACAATTCGTTCTCTCCCAACTATTGACAATTTTAACATCTCTCCTCTTATCCACATTTTCCATTGTTTTACCATACACTGCATTATTGAGTAGTTTGAAAAAGTTTTTTTCAAAAGTATTTTTAGCAGTGGCCCTATGTCTGGTATTTAGGTCAATATAGCCTTTAAACCATGGAGATTGTTTAAATGCTAGAATACGATGAGTTTTCTTTAAAACTAAGCCATATTCTAAGCACTGTTTCAGAACTCTAAAGTGTATCACGTATGATTGCTTTGTAGAGAAATCGGTTATCAACTTGTTATACTTCGCTTGCATAGGTTTCTTATTTTCAGCGCAAAAAGGAAGATCATTATGCCGTCGTTTAAAGTCGTTTAAATGAGAGGGATAATCCAACGTGACCTCATATACATAACCGTCTGTTCCATTATCAGCTATGCTGTGTGGATTCAGATTCAGCTCGTCTTGCGATAACCATCTGAACCCATCATGAGGAAGATATTCCGACATCGCCCAACCATACAAATTGTTAGCGTCTAAATAGACGAGGAATTCTGAGGGCTTTTCTTTATCGAAATCTTAAAAGTATTTGTTATTCGCTTTCGAATATCTTTGGCTACACTATACGATTCCCCCACGTATACTTTTTTTCATAAAATTGTACATGTCTATGTCTGTCAATAATTCTAATTCAATTTTTGTGTATTTGAGCATTGCATCCCAGGAAAGTCCAGGCGCTGTATAATATTGACATGGATCCAGCTCATAAATACCTTTGCAAACTTTTCTAAAGTTCTCGAAAATATCTGTCAGTAAAAGGACATCTGTTTTTAAGTAAAGTTCCATGTAATCTTTCATAGTTTTGCAACCAAAAGTATTCAATACCTCTACAGCATGTGAGTATTCCTCTAACGAACACTCTTTATTGTTCAACTTTTTAAAGAAATCACTGCGTGAAGGCAGCTGACATTCATCTAATTTTTGGAATGAATTTAGGTACTCATAGGGGAAAATACCTTTTTTCTTAATAAGCTGAAATTCTTTTTCTGATTGAAATAAGGACCTTATAGTGCTGAAATCATTATCCGACAAATTGCAGGCTAATGATTCCAAACTCTCAGCCATAAACCGTATTGTATCAAGAAATCTTATTTCAAGCTTATGACCGTCGCTCATTTCTGTAAATTGGGAGAGGGATATATAAAGTTCCTTATTGAGTATTTTCAGTTGCATTGAAATTTCACCTAGTTCTTTAATAAAAAGATGTGAGTCATAGAAAGTAAACTGGTATAAACTTGGAGATTTGGTAGTTTAAATTACAGTTATTGTGGGCTGCACCTCTAAATTTACCACTAATATAACAATGAACTCTAACGCGATCTTTACCTAGAAATTTTTGACAAATGTGACAATTCACCGCACTATAAAAATTATAAATATCAGAAGGGGATAAAGTATCCATTTGCCTATTATTTACTAAATAATTATTATAAATATCCTCACAATCTTTAATTAGATATGTCACGAATTTTTTTGAGGCATCTTTGCCTGTATAAATCCTTAACTTATCTAACTTACTGCTTTGGAGACACAAGGAGTGTGCTTTTTGATAAGACTGGTTTTACTACTTACACTATCACTAATGTCTTCTAATATGCATTCGAAGTCCGCATATACTACGAAGGGCACATCCATTTTTCTCTGATGCCCCTTAAACTGTAGGATAGCATCCGCACCTGATGACATAGTTGTAACGATTTTGCCACATTCCCCCTTATGATTAGTCATTCCACTCTCGCTATGAGTGTACTGGAGACAGCTATTGCAGAAATTTAGCTTTTTTTGTGCCTTGTAGTTTGGTTAACTAAAAGTCTGTGAATGATAAAAAATAAAAATAGATAAAAATTAATAAAAATGTACATATTTTATAAAATATATAAAATCAATATATGTATCATTAAATTAAAGTGTAGTATAATTTTCTAACTTACTTTGACATGTTCTTTATCAAAATGTAGTGATGACATTCACCATTCTCTAAAAGCAGTAAGTTTACATGATTTATTTTCTCATCTTTGGTCACATAATAAGGACCAATGATCTGATTTGCCCCCTCATCATACCCAAATACGTTCACACTTATTGCCGGATTATTCACCTCGAAATCCTTGATTTTGTTTAGTGCTAATGGGTACGTTAACAAGCGTAACACGTAACAATCGTCTCTGCAGCAATGTTAGGGATATTATACGAACTGCAACGTTTTGGGTGATCGTATTTTGTGGTATCCATTGCAGCAATCAGACACCACTTGAAGCAATATGCATCGCTATTTTCTATGTTGATGCAAGCTTTTCTTCCTTCTAATTTTTGAGGTGTAGATATCCAATTCGAGCCTTTGACGAGCGACGATTTGTTGATGTTGATTTCTGTTCGGACTATGCGTGAACAAGTCCAACCAGAATCTCGCTCTCCTCAACCTGTTTACGGAATATCTCTTCCATGTTATCTGCCTTCGTCAGCAAACTCATTTTGGCTACATGTGATATTATGCACAACTCCAATTCTTCTTCAACAATTTTGATGTACTCCGCCATAATACTCACATGAAATTTAATAATTATATGCTTAGTTAAATTCATTTGAAGCATCTCAATAAAAATATTTTTGTTTTCCTTAATAAATTCTTCCAAGAGAAGTTGATCTTTTTTATTTAGAATTGCGTATGTAGCGATATGATTTTTGAAGGCTTTCGATATTTTGTAATATCTCACATTCTCTTCGACTTCTTCTGTCCTAGCATGTGAAGTACTCCTTGGAGTTGGCAGAGTTTCTTCTCTTCTTTCTTCTACTTCAACTTCTCTATCACTTTCCGGTAAACTTATATCCATAGCATCGTTGTATAAAATCCCTCCATGGATATCCACACCTTGTTGTTGAGCTTGTTGTTGTTGTTGCTGCTGCTCTTGTTGATAATAATTAAGAGGTTGCCATTGCATCAAATTGGAATTATAATTGTAATTTGAATGCTCATATTGCATTGGCACTCCTGATCCCAAAAACTGATTATTCCATGACATTGGTGTAGGGTAACAGTTAGGCATAACGTATTGCTGATAACTCATTGGTAGTTGATATGAAGAGATTTGTCCTCGCTTACCACCCCTTGATTCAGCACACTATGGGTCTTAAGATAATCCAAAAAGGATTTTTGATATTTATAAACTTTGTTACATATATTACACATATAACCTGAAGAACTCATTTTTAATTATTTTATTATTATTATTTCACTTTAACACAACTGATGATGCTGCTAAATACAATAAAGTACTGATGTGTTGATTAGAAAAGTTGGCGTATTTATACAAAAATTAGTAGCAGTAGCTCTGCTTACTTGCAAATTTCTACTTTTTGTTTCTCTGCTGATGACTGTACTTAGTTGAAAATCCTCTGCTTTAAAAGAATCGTTGACAAAGAAAATGATTACGTTGCAAAATATAAATGTATTCAATAAAATATTCCACGCACAAGTTCTCACGATCGCACATTTATACATTCATACATTCATTTATACATTCATACATGCATATATACATTTATACATTCATACATACATATATATATACAAATATATTGCTTAAACAAATAAACACAATATACAATTACCAGCGACAATCAAGCTGGACCACCCACACACAAGCATTAGGAGTGTTCACATACATGAGAACATTTTATAAATAAATAAATAAAATAATTTATTTTATTTATAAACAATTTATTTTATCTATAAACAATTTATAGCGTTAGGAAATCACACAAACACATTCCCACGATTCATATGAGAATCGCCTAGTAGTCATCAAATCTATTTTCTCTGATATTACTGATATAGTATTACGATAACAAATTTATACAGTCTGGCAACACCGGTAATTTTCCCTTTGGTATTAGGAAATAATAATCATATTTTGCCGTCGGCATTTGAAAAAAATAATTATGTTTTGCCGTAGTCATTAGGAAAAATAATCATGTGTTGCCGTCGGCATTAGGAAAAATTAAGTTTCACGAAGAAAAAATTATTTCTTGACTTTCCCCGTTGGTATTAGGAAAAATAATTTTCATGATTTTCTAGTTGGTATTAGGAAAAATCATTTTCATAATTTTTCCCGTCGGTATATATTTATACTTATGAAATCTTAATCTTATGAAACCCCTTAATCCACCCCACAAACATACATACATATAAATTCCCACGGTCATAAAAAACCAGACTTATTGAACCGCCCTCATATGTAGTAATAAAAGAAACTCCTTATGTAAACAAAAAACTCCTTATGTGAACAAAAAACTCCTTATGTAAACAAGAAATCGGACGGACTTATTGAACCACCCTCGTAGGTATCAAATTTCACAAATTTCCAAGAATTTTACAATTTGGGTAATTAAAATTTCAAAATTTCACAATTTTAATTGGCCCAGGACCCGCAGTTCCCTACTACTTATCACTAATTTATGTCGGGCCTAATAATTATATTTAGATTTGAATACTTATTGATACTATAAATAAATATACGTATTAAAAAAAACTTTAAGAAAATAATTTTTTTTTTAAATTTTTGTTTATACCTTTCAATACTATTCCAAGAAAATGAAAACAAGAGTAGGTGTCATGAGGGCTAAGATTAAATTAAATTAAATTGAATACTTTATCAAAGGTTGTGAAAGAAAAAATTGATGGATTTTTAAACAACAGTTAGGCTTATTACTCCAAAAAAAATTGAGCAAAAAATATATAGGTTTTTGGGTAAGTCCATTTTGCAAATTTCACAAATTTGCTGATATTACATTTTCCCAAAAAATATAAATGATTCTTTAATTTTTTGTAGACCCAAATATTTTCTTTCAAACGACATAAAAATCATTATTCTATATGAGAGGGTTTTTAGATATTGAAAAAATAAACTGAACATTTTCTGCAAATTTTGAATATGACAACTTTTGAAAAAAAAGATTATTTTTTTTTCGTTTGTATATGTATATTATAAGATGGTCTCTTTCTCTGAAAAAATTTCAATCAAATCGAAAAGGGTCATGCTTAACTCTTAATCGATTTGACATGGAATATATGGGATATGTATGTGTATTTAATATACAATGTATATATTTTCAATATGAAAACTGTCTGAAAAAATTGTGCTGACTACCAAGACTGTAATTTAATTGAAATGACATACTCTGCGTACATATCGTTACATTTCGCTCACTTACTTCAATAGTAATCATAACTTTCGAGTTAATAATGCAGAAAAATTCAGAATTTTTCTTTTATATTGTATAAAAAATTCATCATTCTTAAACTAATTTCAGTATGCTGACGAAGAAGCTTATCAGCACGAGTTGAAAAACAAACCAGCCGATTTTCTTGCTCCATATTTGGTACCCTACAAAAATCATAAGCTTACTTATGACGAATCATGGGCCGCCTATAATGCTTGTCTGTTCAATTTGAGGTCTCGTTTTGTAGGCCTTCTTAACAATTTGCAACACCAGTATGAAGATGTAAGTTTTTGTTTGTGTTCACAAAAGAGTTAATTTGTAATCATGTTTATATTATTCTATAGCTTACTAATGAATCCAAGTCGTTGCAAAGATTTTTAAATAAATGTGAGAACCAATTCAACAATTACGACTACGAACAACTAATTATTGAGGAAGGGGACATTAACGTCAACAAACGTATGGTTCAGCAACGTTTGACTTTGACTCATGAAGCTTCACAAAAAATATATGAGGATGCAAAAATGTCTCTGATGAATGATTCTCGCTTAAGTTTGCACAAAAATTAAAAAATTTAACATACGGGTATGTTTTGTATTCCATGCGGAATTAAAACGTGTGCAATTACCATACAATTGTTATTGGAAATATGTATTTATAACAACAATGCTATGGCAATTCCGAACGATTTAATTTCACGTGGAATACAGAACATAACCGATAAATATGTATTCATAATAGAATTTATGTATATACACACATTTATGTACTACTACATTTTTATTTTTGATTCCGTTTATCTAAATAATAAAAATTGTAAACCTTTTTAATCTATTACTTGTTAGAAGTATAAGATGTGTCATGCATGGTATGTAAGTAGCCTTCAACTTAAAGAAATCAACACATGCGAAAATCCCCATCCAACAACACATTGTAAAGGTGGTGCTTATCTGTAAAGTCTGTACACAAAGTGAGCCTTCTTTTCTAAATAACAGAAGGCTTAAATTTGTACTGAGCTTATAAGTACTAAAATACAAAAAATTTAACTTGGATCATATAAAGGATATTTCAGAGGTAAGTATCAGTACAAGTGTCAGTGGCGAAGAGTCATTAAGTAATCAACAGTATATTTGCCAATTTTATTTATCCAACTTTTAAAATTCCCTCATTATTTTCCAGAAATTGAGAACAGCTCTCTTACTTTACTTTGCTATGTGCGCCCTTAAAAGATGACCGAATTATATCGAGCCTGATTTTCAATTTTATCGTAAGCCTCATGTAAACGAAAATATGCTTTTTTTTATTCAAATTAAAATTGTATGTGCCTACCCATAGTTTAGAATTATCTAAATGCCAAAATTGTTGATAACTTTAAGACACGGGATGTAAAATTTTATCGTAAGCGACGATTTACGTATGTAAAACAAATTTGAATATTATAAAACCCTAAAAAATTTAATTTTTGTCACTTACGATTAAATCGAAAATAAGGCTCGCTATATCATATAAAAAATTAATAACCAAAAAACTAAATTTTTTCACTGGCACATTTGCAACAATTTTACATAGAATTCAATAGTGACAGTCAATTATGATGGATTTATTTATTAATTATAGTTGCTCAACTCTAGCACATACATAGTGGCGCATAACCATAGTCAAAACAAAGTGTACTTTTAAGTATTTAAAACCAGTATTACCATACAAAATACTGGTTTTAAATTCTTAAAGTATACTTTGTTTTGACTATGGTTATGCGCCAGTATATATGTTAGAGTGGAACATCCAATGTATATATGCCAAAATTCTTAAAACATCGAGTTAAAAAAAAATACTATTCATTTGGTCTGTGAAAATTAAAAAGTTAAAAAAAGATAAATAAAATAGTGAATAAAAGAAGTTTACAAAGTTTAATATAATATACATATATATTTATTTAAAAAATTTTAGGTATATAAATTGCAAGAGGTGAAAAGGTGAGAAGAGGGCTAGATACCGCTTAAGTTTTTTTTTGTTTTTGATTATTTATTGTTTTTTATATTATTTACTTGTGTATTTTTAAGTTACTTTTTATAATAAAAAAACATAATTAATATAATATAAAAAGTATATCTATAATATTACTAGATGAGCCCGGCAAACGTTGTCTTACCCTCAATAAATTTTTTTTAACTACAAATTACTCCATACAGTAGTCACTTGTTGGTTAAAAAACAAAACGAAAACCTACCCGGTATTGACCCGAATCTGTGTTGAAAATTTCAGCTTCACAGGTCTTATAGTTCGACAAATCATGCGTTAATAAAAAACACACACTGCGATTTTATATATCTACAAACTTTTCCTATTGTGGCATCCTTAATAAATACTTCTGGTTGTTCCATATAGATTTCTTGTTCTAATTTCCGTTCATAAATGCAGTTGCTACATCTACTTGCAGTAATTTTAAATAATTTTCATAACAAACACACACTGCGATTTTATATATATAGAAGATATATAATCTAGCGCCTTAAAATATGCTACATACTTGAATTTTTGTATTACAAACTGTCAAACAATCTATCACGCACCTGCGCCATCTACTTAAAATGAAACAAAATGAAACGTACTTATTTTCGTGAAGTATACTCACACACCACGTGCTGGCGCCGTTGTAGTACATGCTGTGTATCAGAGATGGCGCTGGGAAAAATGATTTTACCTGTTTTCCCGCTTTTCTCTTGAAATTTTCCATGAATTTTCTTTGCTATAAACCTCACGGAGCTTGATACCTTTCCAACGAATGCAAAACCGTGGAAATCGGTTCGTGCGTTATGGAGTTATAGCGTCAGGAAGGAAAACCTGACTCATTTTTATATATTAGATTTACTTGTGTATTTTTAAGTTATTTTTTATAATAAAAAAAATATAATTAAAATAATATACAAAGTATATTTATTGTTAGTATATCAATCATGTATGATTGCTCAATTGTGGGGAATATATTAGACAATTGTGATCAGTCAAACTTGACTAATATTTATGCTATCATTGTTAGCAAAAAGCAGTAGATTAAGCAGTTCGTATATATGTTACATAGTCGACGAAATTAATTACTTAGGGAAAGAGAGATGCAATAGCACATGTACAACAAAGTTTCCATCACTTTTTTAAATTTTCCCTTAATAGTGTGATAGAAACTTTGTTCTACGCAATGATGAATATATCCTGCATGACTACCGATCAAATGACAGTTCATTTGACTGATACTATTTTTTTTTGTACCGCAATAAGTAGCCAATGCAACTTTTCGGGCATTACTTTTTGATTAATGTTTAAAAATATAAGTACTATCAATAAAACTAGTATTATTTTAATAACAAATTACATATATTGACAACTATCAATCAAGCAATTTTAAAAACACGGTAACGCTGTTCAATACAGTAAACCAGAGATCTTCAAAACCGCGCACATAAGCGAGTGCTCTCACAATAATGAAGAGAGCAATAAGAGATAATTTATATTTTTATTTAATGTGTACTCAGCGATGCCAACTTTTTATAACCCAAACGCGCTGTTCCCCTTGGCAAAACGCGCTAGAACGCGCTAAGTTATAATATAATATAATATATTGTCAACTATTTATAGAAAAAAACGCGCTATTTTCCTACGCGCTAAATTAAATTTTAATAAAAGTCGATGTATGTACATGTGTATTAGTAAATACAATTAATTTTTTTTAGTAGCTCTTTTCAGACTTTATAATATTGTTTCTTCGAAATTATATCATAAATAAATAAAATCACTTAATACAGAATCAGAATTGCCTTCCAAATAATCGAAATAATTATTAATTTTTATTTTTATTTTATTTTTCAAACTTTGTAACAACTTACATAAATTGTCGAATAGTTTTGCGATTCAAATGCTTTTTGTACTTCAATTAGAATAGATGCTTAATCAGTTAAATAAACTTTTTTGGTCACGAGAACGAGTAGATATTTTTAGTTGTGAAATTTACAGTATTAAAATGTGTTTTTAATTCTAGCCACAGTCAAGGGAATTTTATTTGCGAAAGCTGAATCATTAACCAATTTAAAAACTTTTATGAGTTGTGTAAGCAAAAAAAGGGGGGGGGAAAATATTGAACTGATATGATGACTTTATTTAAAACGCGCTAATTTAGCGCTTTTTTAAATAAACGCGCTAAGACGAAAAAAAGCGCGTTTGGCATAGTTAAAACGCGCTAAATCTAGCGCGAAACGCGCTAAATTGGCAACGCTATGTGTACTCATATATTACTACAACGAGGCAGTGTTGCCAATTCAGCTATTTTCTCGTCAAATCTAGCAATTTTTAAGTACATTTTGCGGGAAAAATTATGAATTAGCTATTAGCGGGAATTCTAGCGATTTTTTTGCATCATAATTCAAAATGTCAGATTTTTAGAAACAGTGAACGTATATGAAGCAAACTCTATAGTTTCAGAAAAAAAGCTGATTGAATAGCGCCAAAACAATGCAGGTTTTATAGAAAGAAAGTTAGCTAATGTACTCACATCACCTTCAGGTATATAATAGTAAATACCGTTATATTATTAATCCATTAAAGAGCCCTTTAAATAACTGCTATGTTTGCATGTTTTATTATATTAAAAAATTTAGTACTCGATACCGGAAACTCGACAAACAAAAATCAGCAAGTTTGTCAGCGAACTTTTACTGTATAATAGCACAGGCTGCTTTATTTCAAGCAATTTTTTTTTACTGGGAAATTCCCGAATTCAGTACTAAGCAAATTAGGTACCAATTCTACCTACTATAATACCAATGTTGAAGATTGGCTTCAAATTTTTGGTTAAAAATAATATCGCTTATAAGTTTTTTATAAACATATCGCAACTTTATTGCAACATACTCATATCTCAAAAAAAAAAAAAAAGGCTTTTAGACTCACGTCTTGAGAAACGAAAATATTTTTATATTTTCATTCAAGTGTATATAAATTGAAAACTTTAAACTTATTTTCTGCAAAACCAGCATTTTTGAGTTATGACTATGTTGCAAGAAAGAAGCGATATAAATATATAACGAATATGTTACATATATTTATATATATGTTTTTTTAAATAAAATAAGCCTATTACATTGCTTTAATTTAGCATTTTATAAAATTTGTAGGGAAATTTAAAAAGAATGGAAGAAATTTAAAAAAACTTAAAAATATTTTTTTTTAGCTATTTATCGCTAAACTTTCAAATGTTTTTGAAATTTAGCTATTTTCTGGCAATTTTCTTGTCTACTTCAGCGATATTTGTTGGGAAAAAGTTGGCAACAGTGCAACCAGGGCTACCATTTTAATGTCGGTTGTGTAGTCGCATTTTGCTATACAACAATGGATTCTTTTTTAAATTAGTTTAATTTCAAGGTTTTCTATTTTTTGATGCTTTTATTTTCTTTTTTTTTTGCCATTATTCTCTTTTTAAACACGAGAAATTTACTCAAATTATTAATTAGACGAACCAAAACACGTGCAAGCAAAGCAACTGTCAACAATTAACTGAACATTCAAAATGGCCGAAATTGTCGGCATAAGTGAGAGACATGAGTAACAACATAACGCCACAAAAAAATTAAAATTCGAATATACGTAACCCGCGAAAATTCAAAATTCGCGATTGTGTGTTTTTACGCCAAATTAAAGTGGATGCATAAGAAATGACTAGCGAAATATACATGACGATGCACAGTCGCGTGAAATAAAAAAAGTGTTAAAAAACCCGCAACTATTGAACTAGTCTACCGATTTCGATGAAACTAAGTGTTTTGAAAAGAAGAAGTGATGAACTTTTGAAGCAGTACATATAAAGGCACCCTGTTTTAAGACAAGGTAGCTCTAAAGAGCGTAAAATTTTGAAACTGCGGCTGTCGGAATTCTTTCGGAGCCTGTACTTTTTGTTCATATCGACCGATCTTAATATTTTTTTCAGCACGACAATCAACTTTAAGAACAGTTTCCAAGTTCTTGGGCTTGAATTTTTTATTTAATATCTGGCCAGGACTTTTTTTATTCGATAGTAAATAACTGAGACATTTTTTAATTTTAGTTGAACAAGAATGATTTTTAATCAGGTATAATTTCTTAATCGGGCTTAAGATCAGAATATTAACTTCTTATTGAATGAAATATTTTTATTAATTAATGTGATTTTCTAAAGAAAAGAAGAAAAATTAAACTAGACTTTTTAGCTGGGGTAAATACCGATATTTTTCTGTGCAGCCACGCACTTCATCAGCACCCATGCCTATCAACTGAGACAATTTTAAATTATTAATTGAACTATAGTGAATTTTAATCAGAAATAATTTCTTAGTCAGGCTTAAGTTCAGTAATTTCAATTCTTGTTGAATGAAATATTTTTATTAATTAATGTGAGTTTCTAAAGAAGAAAAGAAAAATTAAATTAGACTTTACTAGCTGGGGGAAATACCGATATTTTTCTGTGCAGCCACGCACTTCATCAGCAGCCAAGTCTATCTACTGGGGTAGAGATTGTTATTAACATCAGCTATTTAACGCAAATTTTCAATGAAATGGAATATGAGAAATATTTTTTATACAATTATTGATTTACCTTTGGTAAACACATTTGTAAGTATCACTATTCATTTTTTGTTTACCCGTTTTTTCATTTTCTATTCAGGTTAGCAAGAAGTTATGTCACTCTACCTAAGTATGTTTAACTATTCTTGCTTATCTTTTAAGATCATCACATTAATTATATTTACTTATTCGATGTACCGTCGTAAAATCAACTGTAGAAATCAAAAACAATGTAACATAATATCCACTACATTAATACTTACATGTATGTACCGACGGTACATCGAATAAGTAAAAATAATTTATGTGATGATCGTAAAAGATAAGCAAGAATAGTTAAACATACTTAGGTAGAGTGACATAACTTCTTGCTAACCTGAATAGAAAATGAAAAAACGGGTAAACAGAAAATGAATAGTGATACTTACAAATGTGTTTACCAAAGGTAAATCACAATCACAATATTTGTCATATTCCATTTCATTGAAAATTTGCGTTAAATAGCTGATGCTAATAACAATATCTCCCCAGTAATTAGACTTGGGTGCTGATGAAGTGCGTGGCTGCACAGAAAAATATCGGTATTTCCCCCAGCTAATAAAGTCAAATTTAATTTTTCTTCTCTTCTTTAGAAACTCACATTAATTAATAAAAATATTTTATTCAACAAGAATAGAAATTACTGAACTTAAGCCTGACTAAGAAATTATTTCTGATTTTTATTAACATCAGATATTTAGCGCAAATTTTCAATGAAATGAAGTATGAGAAATGATTATATTGTGTATACAATGTAATTGTGTATACAATATATATTTACTTTTGGGAAATACAATTGTAAGTATCACTATTCATTTGCTGTTTTTCCGTCTTTTCATTTACTATTCAGGTTAGCACAAAGTTATAACACTTTACCTAAGTATATATATTTAACTATTCTTGCTTATCTTTTACGATCACAACATTAATTATTTTTACTTATTTGATGTATCGTCGATGCATACATGTAAGTATTGTTGTAGTGGATATTATGTTACATTGTTTTTGCTTTCTACAGTTGATTTTACTTTCCAGTATAAGAAATGTGATTGCCAAGTGAACATATATTTGTCGCGTGCCCATGATGATTTCAGTGAGACATTTTTTTTTTGTTTTAATTGAACTAGAATGATTTTTAATACGGACTAATTTCTTAATCGGGCTTAAATTCAGTATATTCAATTCTTATCGAAAGAAATATTTTTATTAATTAATGTGATTTTCTAACCTACCATTTACACATGAAACTAATTGCATGCAAATCGTAATACATTAACATTTTTTCACTACCACACTCATATTGTTTTTAATTTCCACTCAGCTTTCAACGATATTTTCAAGAAAGTATTTTTTTGACGTTTTCAGAAAGTAAAATGAAAAAAGGTTAACAGTGCTACCCCCTTTAAAGATTTGTACAAATATACATGATATTATCAAATAGTTATTAGAAATTATGCTTATTTTTTTTTTTTAAATATTTAAATAAATATAATGTCGTATCTTCAAATATACACGAAAAACACAAATCATGACCTTTTCAAACAATAATATTATTAAAATATTTACAATAATACTTATTCCCAACTTATTGCCCTATAAATTTGTGTAGGTGAATATTCTGGCTAACTCTAATTAAGTTGTAAACAAAACAATTTCTAGCAAATTTACGTCTGGAAGACATTTTTAAAATGAGCTTTCACTTTGCTATGAAAAAGAATAAGGAATTTTCATGAAAGTCATTTATTTCATTAAAATTTTTATTCATAATACGTATACAGAAATTTCAAGAAAGTACTTTCATGTGTATATGTAGCGTAAAGAAGAGAAGAAAAATTAAACTAGACTTTTTAGCTGGGGGAAATACCGATATTTTTCTGTGCAGCCACGCACTTCAACAGTACCCATGTCTAGCTACTGCGATAGAGATTCTTATTAAGATCAGATATTTAACGCAAATTTTCAATGAAATGCAATATGAGAAATTATTATATTGTGTATACAATTATTAATGTTATTGTAATAAAAACAGCTTTGCGTTTATCCAAAAAGGTATAACTCGGATGAAAAGTATGTTTGAACTGAAGAAAAAAACACAAAAACCTGATTAAGATCTTCTATTACTTACATCTTGATCCCAATTCGCATCACAAAAACCAATAAGTGTAAGCCACTTTACCTATATATCATTTCGGCATTTTTTGTAACTAAAATATCTAATAACATGGTATGCTGAATGTAAATGTTGTTTAGGAGGGTTTTTAGAAAATTGTGATAACATATTAACAGCACACGTTATATCAGGTCTGCTATGCAATGATAAGTAGAGTAAAGATCCAATGATTTCTTGATAAATCTTTTCATCTTTTTTTTCTGCTTCTCCGGAAAATTTTTGTTCTTTTTCTTATTTAATATCTGGTTGCACAGGAATTTTTACAGGCTTACAATTCTCGAAATCGTATTTCTTAAACAAATTTGATATATATCCTGGTTGCGAAGTTGATATTTCCCCATCTTTAACATTTATTTCAATCCCAGTACAATGCTTTGGAACTCCCACGTCACGAATGTCAAAATTATCTTTCAATACATTTACAAATTCTTCTATGAAATGTATATTATTTGCAGCAATTATAATGTCATCGACATATAAGGCGACTATCATTGTTTTCTGTCTTCTCTGAGAAAATAAATACATGGGTCATACTTACATTGCTTTAAGCCCAACTCTTTTATAACACAATAAATTCTTTTAGAGCACTGTCTGCCAGCTTGCTTTATACCGTATATAGCCTTATGTAATCTACAAACTTTTCCTATTGTGGCATCCTTAATAAATACTTCTGGTTGTTCCATATAGATTTCTTGTTCTAATTTCCGTTCATAAATGCAGTTGCTACATCTACTTGCCGTAATTTTAAATAATTTTCAACTTCCAGAGCATATAACAGGAAGAGGTTTGTCGAACTACTGGAGCAACGGTATTCACATAATCTAATCCAAATAATGGGAATAACATTTTGCTACTAATGTTGTCTTACGTTTTTCTATACTTCCATCTGGCCTAATTTTTGATTTGAAGATCCATTTGCTTCCTAATACCTTACGACCACTTTTTATCCGTTTTCGATTGCTCTTAGCCAATCTTCTGCATGATCAGATGCCATAGCTTCTAACATATTTCTAGGATATATTACATTTTCTCTCACTGCTTGAGCCGTCGCTTGATTTTTTCTTAGCCTTAGTCGGTTTTTGATTAATTCAACAAAATTTTCTACCACACTTCCCTTCTGATTTATATTTGCCACAGCTTTTTCATTAGATTCTTCATTTGGGATCCACAAATTTTCTTTCATCTTCTTGATGCTGTATTATTTCTCCAGGCAGGTTCAAATTCATAAAAATTAGGACTTTTAGTGCGTTTTGTGGAGTCGTACATTTTTGTTTAGATAAATTTCACATCCTTACTTGTTATGATTTGCTTTGTTCCTGCTTTTCATAATCGGTAAGCTTTGGATTGTTGGAGTAACCTACAAGAATATGTTTATGACTTCTACCATCCCACTTAGATCTTTTGGATGTATTATATAACACAAGTGATATGCAGCCAATACTCCTCAAATGTTTAACAATTGGCTTTCTTTTGGTCCATAGTTCCTCTGGAGTTTTAGTACCATTTTGAACAACAATTTCTTAAATATGAGGAAGTGTGTGCTCTGACCATAAATTTTCAGGTAGCGCTGATTCTAACATTAGACAAAGCGCCATTTCTACTAATGTTCAGTTCATTCTTTCAGCGATACCATTTTGCTGTAGTGTATAAGTTGTAGTCAATTGCTTTCTTTCAGCGATACCATTTTGCTGTTGTGTATAAGTTGTAGTAAACTGCTTTCTTTTAAAAACTTAGTAAAGGCTTCATTAGTCTTAACTTTCTGTTGCTGTTCAGTGCTGTGCCGTTCTGCTTCTAAATTTGCATACTCACTTTTTCTGTAGTAACTGATCAGCTGTTTCTGATCAGAATGGTCGCAGTTTTCCACTAAAGTATTCATCACTTTGCATCGTCCATTGTTATATTTCCATAAAATTTTTTGTTTTTCTTCTCAAAAATTAAATTTTTTAAATTCTAAACGCACAATCACAATTTATTTCAAAATATTTTTATATAATTTATGCTGTCACTTACATTTACTTAACAATTTTTGGATTTTCACAGGTTGAACCGAAACAGAAAAACATACGAATTTTATTAGATTTCTATAAACAAAAAAGAGTCAGGTGATTCGTAACAGAACAGAAAGTAAAAACTAATTCTACCTTAAAATTCTCGCTTAAAAATTCCGCACCATTATTTCTTTGTAAGATTTTAATTTTCCTTTCTGTCTGCGTCTCTGACATTTTCTTAAATTCCATAAATTTTTCTAAATATTGACTTTTTTGTCGAATAAAATAGACAAATACTTTTCGAGAATAATCATCAATAAACGTTGCAAAATACAAACTACCACCTAGTGATTGAGTTCTCATTGGACCGCAAAGATCAGTATGAATAAGCGATAGTACTTCCTAAGTTGATTTTTCATTTTTGTGAGGAAATGTATAACACGTTTTTTTCCTCGAATGCACGGTACACAATTAAATTGTATGTCCTTAATAACAGGTAATTCCTTAACCATTTCACCCATCTGTATTTTTCTCAATTGATCCATATTTATGTGACCGTATCTTTTGTGCCCTAGTTCTGTTTCAAAATTATTAGATTTTTCAGTTGCACCTACATATCATATTTTCCGTATCTCTAAGTCCCATTATTACAACATGCCGATAGTTAAAAGCAGGATTTTGTCAGCCTGATAAAAAGCTTTGCATTATTGTAACTTCAATTTTTGCTTGTTATTATTATAAATAATAATAATATTTAATTGATAAAAATTAATAAATGAAGGTTTTATTATGGTAAGCCATTTATCCGTCCGACAAAATATTGCCTTTAACTATCGGCAGTTTGTAATAATGACCCCAAATAGTTTAACAAAAGATAAGTTGTCTACTTAATGTCCTTCTATTATTTTGCTTCTTTCTTTATAAATTCTTACTCTTGATCTTTCCATAACAACTGTACAACCATTATCGGTCAATTTGCTAGGTGATATAAGATTGCACCGTAAGTCTGGGGCATATAGAGTATTATATAGACCTATTTCTTGCTTTCTACCATTTACTTTTGCAATTATTTCGACCTTTCCAATGCCTTCGATATTCAATTCGTTATCATCTGCTAATCTGACTTTACCTCTAAATCCAAATCTATATTTACAAATAATGATTTTTGTGTGCACATATGAGATGAAGCACCACTGTCAATCATCCAAGTTTCTTGAGAATTACTACAAAATACCTTTTCTGTCATAGTTACTGACACTTAATTTACAATGTTATATTATGCTGACTTCACAGAAAAAAGTATTCACCAATTAATGTTTTCAATTAATAATTTAATTGATTCAATTAAATTTTTAATTGTATTAATTAATTTGAGTGGAAAAACTTAATTGATATTATCAAATTGTTTATAGGTGAAAATTTAATTAATTTTTTAATTAATATTACAAATATTTTAATTAATATTACGAACTCATTCATATTACTTTTTTGTGTGTTCTTCTAGCAGTTTCAACATATGTCTTACATTCTTTGGATTTATGACCTTTTCGCACCATCGAAAACATTTATAATTTATATTTATTTTCATCAATCTCGATTCCCATTTCCATTATGCATGAAACACATACATCAAAATCAATTAAAAATTGTGATATTGACTCATTTTCGGATATTTTCATATTTAAAAACTTACGGTAACACTCTATTTTCTTTCTTATCGATTTGCAGTCAAATGTATCTTGAAGATAATACCAGATTTGCTGAGATCCTTTCATATTCTTCACCATTGTTACAATAATAACACATATTGCCATTGAAATTTCAGCTCTTGCATCCATATCTTTATCTAAATATTAGTGTTGTCATTCGAACCAAAATTATTTGAATATTCGAACAACTTTTTTTCATTTTCGTTCGAACGAACAAAAATCTTCAATTTAGAATAACATATTATTCGAAGATGTTTTGTCCAATATTCGAATATTCGAACAATTTCCTTAATTACTTTGTATATAAAGTATATAACATTTCATAACTTTTTAATTTGTAAACAATAGGATGTTAAGTAATCAAATTACTCAAAATTACAAAAACTTGTGTAAGCTTGTTTGTAGATATGTATATGTTCGCTAAACGCATCTTTTGTTTTCTTGCTTTGAAAAGATAATGCCTCTGTAATGGAATCAGAAGCCCTCTTACAATTCCTGGTAAAAAAAATAACTGCTTTTCTATGGGCTCCGTTGGTTATTGTTATAAATAAATAAACAAATAAATAATATTATTCCTAAGCTTTCAAATAATAACTTTTTAAAATATGCTACAGAAAGCAAAAAAAAAAGACTACGCAAATACTTTGATTCCAAGATTATTTTTTAATAAAATTTTTTCAAATAATCTCAAGTACGATGAAGTATTAGATGAAATTTCTGAAGTAATAGATAATGTTTTCTTAGTTGATCTAAAAACCTTCAAAATCTTTGAAAATATCAAAGAAAATAACACACAAACTGGATATACTTTTTAATCCTTTTTTGACGGTATCACTAACATCAACAATTTGCGAAAGATATTTTTCTACTTGTTCTTTTATCAAAAGTAAGCAAAAGAACTGTCTACAAGCTAAAAGAAATCAATGGTATATTAAAAATTTTTGTAAATGTGTATGAAAACGTAACTTGTTTAACTAATTTCGCTTCGGTTTTTAATAATATTTCTGAAGTTTTTTCTTTACCCAACACAATGTTCATCAGTCTGTTCTTGTGTAGTACAGCTTCCATTTGAGCCTTCCACGTACCATAATTCATTCCGTTCAATAAGGGAATTTGTCCTGCTAGTGAATTCATCATTCTTTCTTTTCTAGCTTTTCAATTTTCACATTAATAGCTTTTTAAATGACTTCAAAGAAATATTCAATATTATATCCTTATGGTATCTCGGCTCAATAGGTTAATTGTAATAAAAACAGCTTTGCGTATATCCAAAAAGGTAGACATAACTCTGATGAAGAGTATATTTGAATTGAAGAAAATAGTTTTATACAAAAACATTACAAAAAATAAAAACTAGATTAATTCATTTTGTTGAATACAAAGTATTTTATGTTGTTATGTAACAGATTTACCTTTGGTAAATACATTCGTAAGTATCACTATTCATTTTCTGTTTTTCCG
The DNA here is from genome assembly GCA_936439885.1 of Nowickia ferox. NCBI lineage: Eukaryota > Metazoa > Arthropoda > Insecta > Diptera > Tachinidae > Nowickia > Nowickia ferox. Next base: position 55,485,951 of record OW387023.1, read on the forward strand.
TTTTTTTATTTTCTATTCAGGTTAGCACGAAGTTATAAATAGAGATGTGAACGTGAGCGGTTTTTGACTCACGACACGCACGCTCACGCAGAAAAATTTTTAACTCACGCACTTTCACGCACGAATGATTTTGAAAATTTTCACGATCACGCACGCTCACGTATAAAATATTCTTAATCACGCACGAGGGATGTACAACTTATTACGATCACGCACGCTTACAAAAAATATATAATTAATTTTTTATGTTTGTTGGTTGAAAAATAGGTTCTCAGACATACATATGTTCGATAGATACATACGAATGTATGTATGCATTATGTTTGCAGGCTCATTCTACCTATATGTATGTATATACATTAGGGATATAACTTTTTTAAAAAAAATTTATATATAAAAATTAGTATAGCACATAAAAAGCTATAAGGGAACGTATATTTATGTCTTCGCTAAGGTCAAAAAAGTTCACACACCAACCACGATGGAGTTTTGAAAATTTTTAATTTTCTTTTTGGTTAAGAAAAATTAATAATATGTTTATTTAAAACAAAAAATAAATAAAAAACTTTAAATCTTAAATTTTTGTAGTTCAATAACTAACTCATAATGTTTCTTGTCTTTGTTATAAATATATATGTATGTAACTTTGAGTAATTTAAAAAACAAAGTGGTGCGTGAACTTTTTACATACCATCGAAAACAAAATATAAGAAAGTTGCATCTCTCTCTCTCATCTCTCTCATCTGACGCTGTGTTATGAAAATACATACATTTGCATGTGTGCATACATAAATATGTACATTTATGTACATACATGTTTACATGTGCACTTATATTACAATACAAATTGTTTTTGTTTTTTATTCATTTATTAACTTTTATTACACTAATTCACAACTCTTATTAAATTATCTCTTTTATTTTAATGTGTTTTGTCTTGAAGCAAAAAGCCAGGGTCGATGCTAACTTAGTTAAAAATACCTGCAAAATTTTTTAAATTTAGAACCAACTTTTTCCTTTAAAGTGTAGTTTTTCTCGTTATACGAGTATGTTAGGTTGAAAGTTCATTTCTGAAAAAAGTGCATTCTAAAACTGAAAAAGTAGGCTTTTTTGTTGACTATGGTTATGGCCCTATGTATTCATGGTTACTACGACATGGTTGACCTCATAGTACTATGCCAAAAAATTAATTATACCCTAATATACATACATATGTATGTATATACATAGATCAGAGCTGGCCATCGAGAGAAACATGAGCGTAATGTATTTGCGTATGTGTATTCATTTGTATAAGAAGCCGATTGATGTTCGGCACTCTGGTGCTACTTTGGGTATCTCAGACATACATACGTAGATAGTAGTATTTATTATAAGAAATTTTAAAATTTTCCATACTGTTATATACCCACGCAGGAGTTTTATCTCGTGAGAATTCGTGCGTGATTCTTAAAAAAACTCACGCACGATCACGCACGAGTAATTTTTTTTAAGTCACGGTCACGTACTCACGCTTGATTAATTATAAATTTTATCACGATCACGCTTGATTCACGCGTGACACGATAAAATCATGAAATTTGCACATCGCTAGTTATAACACTCTACCTAAGTATGTTTAAGTATTCTTGCTTACAAAGAGAAAACAGTCCCTAATAAATACCTCATAAAATAGAACAAAATTCATAAGATATCGCTATGGTTTTCTTAATAAGGATATCTTATTCATTTAAGAAGAAACCCCTTTTTGAAAAAATCAAGAAGAAATCTTGTAGTTTTTATTAGGTTATCTTATTGATTTTTTCAAAAAGGATATCTTCTTGTTTTTATTAGGCGACCTGATAAAAAATAAAAATAATTTTTTTTTGTCTTTATTCTTTGCACTTATGTATTTGCATTTAAATTCTATGCCATAAAAGTATGTATGTATGTATGTAGTATCTGTAGATGTTTTTTTTTTATTTATACATACATATATACATATTATATTATATTCTTAATTAACTCACCATACAGACTTATTATTTACTTGAAAGGAGACAAGTATTGAACCAGCAACCTTCTGACTGATATACAAGCACTCTAACCAATATGCTAACAGGCAGTCTGAATTCGCATTGAAATTATTGTACAAACATGCTTATACAAAAACGATAAAGATCATGAAAAAAATGTCTCTATATTTATTTATAGATATGAAATAACAAGAAACCTAATAAAATCAAGAAGATTTCCGCATTTTTTTTTTGTACATGTATTTATTTATTGTATCTTCAAATATGAACTAACAATAAGTGTTGAGTTAATTTTAATTATTTTTTTCAAACTTCATTTGTTTCTATATTTATGATTTGATCAGGCTAAAGTTCGTATCGCTTTGTAAGCCAAATTACATGTGATAATTATTAATGAACCAATAACACCAAAGTTAGTTGTAAATATTCTGACAAACACATAGTTGAACGGAACAACTAGTTGTTTTCGAAGGCCACTAAACCTTCATCATCACCGTTCCACTGTGTGTGGTATCAGTTGATGTAGATTTTTCCTTTATATACTCAACCATTATTGCAAAATGGAATATGTGAATTGTTTTGATTCATCGTATTACAATTTGGTGAAAGCTTTTTTGTAATGAAAGCTTAATTTTACCATCTCTAAATTTACAACAGTCTTGCCATTGTCGTTTGTTCTTTACTAACTAGTGTTCAAATCTTAAATCTAAATATAATTAATAGGCCCGATCAACGTCGGACATAAACTTAGTGATAGTAAATGATAAATAAGAGTCGTGCTAAGCGAAAAAAAGAAAGGTATTAAAGTATATTCAAGGAGCTACATCTGGAGTGTTGAGTATTAGAGACTGAGTGTCCCTCTTTTTTAAACGGATGTGTCCAGTAAAATTCAAGATGTTCCGAGCAAGGGTATTAGGATGGGATTTGAGTTTTATTAAGTACTTGCCTGCGTATTTTTCAATTTCTTCAGTCACTAAATTGTTGATTTTTTTATGTACCATGGAGCCGATGTTATCAAACATAAAATTTTGTTTTGTCTTCGTTGGATTCTATCTATATTGGAAGCTGAAGCAGTGTCCCATAGCTGTATTCCGTAGCACCATTATGGTTTCAAAAGCGACTTGTAAATTAGCAGTTTCAAGTCTAGGCTAAGTGTTGAATTTCTGCCAATTAACCAATGTATTTGAGTTAACTTAAGTTTCATTTGAGTTAGCTTAGAGTCAATATGATGCTTCAATGTAAGCCTTCGATCAAATTGTATACCAAGATATTTCTCTTGAGAATGTTGAGGAATATTTTGATTGTTAATTCGAATGGGGGAACAAGTACCTCTTCTTAAGGTAAATGTTATATGGACACACTTTTGCTTATTTACTTTAATTCTCCATAAGTTCAACCATTTTTCCAGCTGGGTAATATATTCCTGAAGATTTCGGAATGCCTCATAAGGGTTTTTTTTTGCATACTCATGCAGGCTGTATCATTAGCGAATGTAGAGGTATGGATATTATTGCTCACTGGCATATCACAAGTTTATATTACATATAAGACTGGCTCCAAAATACTACCCTATGGGACACCGGAAGATATAGATTCGGCCGCACTCATGAAGTCTCCTTCTACAACAGTGAACTTCCTATCAGTAATAACTTTCCAAAAGTTTTTGTATGTTTATTGGAAGATATGTCTTCAATTTCAAAACAAGGCATTCGTGCCATGCTTTGTCAAATGCCTAAGAAACATCAATGAAGAGGGCAGAACAATACTTCTTTTCTTCATATGTCGTCCTTATAAATTGAACCAATCTATGCGTTTGCTCAATTGTGCTATGCTGTTTTCTAAAATCAAATTGATGATCAGGGATGCACCCATTATCAGCTAAGATTTTGGAAAATTTAGTCATGAGCAGCTTTTCGAAAAGCCTATATGACTCAGTCTTGGTAGGATCTTTGCGGGGCTTTGGAATCATTTTGATCTTCGCAAGTTTCCAGTTATGTGGAAAATGCTGCATTCGTAAAATGGCATTAAAAACAAATAGCAGGATTCCTTTTGCAATTAGAGGCAAATTCATCAGCATCTTGTTACTAATTCCCTCAATACCTGGAGCTTTCTTCGGATTGAGTTAAGAAATTATTTTTTGTACTTTACGCAGCTTAAACCTTAAGGGACAAGGGGGTAGAGAAACTACACTCGCCAAATTAATAGCACCCGTACATGAATATAGATTTTAAATGCTCAGCAAATAAGTTACCTTTCAAACTATCGCTTCTTGCCCATACTCCGGTCGAAGTGCGCAGTGGTGATTTCAGCACAACGGGTCTTTTCAGATTTCTAGATGCTGACGTGATATCGGGACCTTCTACATATTTTTCCAGTGATGCAGTTTCTTCTGACGATAGCAACTCTTTGAGTCGCTTAGTACATTATTTGAGTCTGATTTTATTTAGGTGTGATCTGTGTTGTTGCCATTCTCTTCTAGCTCTCCTTTTTTCACATACAAGACGTTCAATATCGGTAGAATAAATTCTGTTTAAGCCAATCTGAGGTTGGGAGGTAGTGGCATGTTCAGAAGCCTGTTTAATAATTACGTTAAGATTGGCAACGTTAAATTCAATGTCTTCAGATGTTCTTAGCTTAATATTTTCTGTACAATGACTAATGAGATAGTTTTTGAACCCCAGCCAATAAACACGATTGAGCAGCTTCTCATATGCGTGAGGTAAGGCAATTCTTAGTGGGCTACAAATTGTAACAATTGTGGGAGACTTACCGGAGGAGAGATCTAGGGAAGCTTCAACATTAATTAAATCCCTACAGATATTTTTGATGACACCAAAATCAATAACATCCGGAATTTTTTGTATATCCGTAGGCCAGTAAGTGGGCTTCCCAACGCCCGACCTCTCAGCGTAATAAGAGGCGACCCCCAGAACGTATGTTTTGCATTGTAGTCGCCAGCTGCTACGAAACAAAGCCCAAGAGATTTGTAGAAATTCTCGTATTGATCCTCAGTGATTGAAAATCTGGGAGGGGAGTAAATTGACGATATCACGAAATTTGTACAAAAATTTTCCATGCAGATATTTGTTGCTTGTAGGTGTTCTTCACAAATACTATCAAGAATATAGTGCTTGAGTCTCGACTTTAGTAGAATTGCTGATCGACCGCATGCTCTTCCTCTCGGGTCCTTTGTATCATATAACGTATAGCCATTGATTTTGAAAAGGCTTCTCGAAGTCAAATGAGTCTCAGAAACCAACATTATATCAATATTTTTTTTCCGTAAGGAAGTGCTCGAGCTCATTTTTGTGTTTGCGAATGCCGTTTGCGTTCCAGAAACATATTTCTAACGTATTCATGGCTTATTAACTAATGCTTGAATTAGTGTATTCTGCATTCGCAGCATTTCTTGCATCACATCATGCTAGTCATATTTGTGGTAAAATTGTTTATAGCTCGAGTTTGTATTTGTCGAATTATTTGGCGGTGACACTTTTTGTGCGGGAACAGGATTTGTATTAACAGCAGCGGCATACGATACTTGTGAAGTAATTGGTTGGCTCATTTGAGGAAAAGTGGTTGAGATGGTCCTAATTTAGGTTTTTGTCCCATAGTTTGTTTAACGAAAGAATATATAGGAAATCCCATATAGTTAGCAGTGTGATTACCTCCGCAATTAATATATATTTTTTTTAGCTTGATTTTTTGGCTTCGTACAGCTAGCAGAACCGTGCAATTCACCGCAGATCACACAAACTGTAGGTAATTTGCAGTAAGTTTTTGTGTGGCCATATTATTGGCAATTGTGGCACTATACGGGCCGTGAACGCTTGTGTGGTTCTTCAACTGTTATTTTGCGGTATAAAAGATATTTTAAACTATAAATTAGATGGATCTCGAATCTATGCCCTTCAACACAATCTGTAAGCCTTTAGCACTCTTGAGCTGGTAAGTGTAGAAATTTGTTTTACTTTTTTTCAAATTCAGTAACAATTTTGCGAAAATCTTTTCTTCATAAATTTGAATTTTCGTTTCATCAATGTTACCACGTTTAATTTGAACAATGTGAAATTTATTTTCACCATCGATCGAGATTAATTTTTTAATAAGGGCGTTTGAATTTTTTCTCTCAAATAGATTGGTGGTGGTTTGGAAGTTTTGTTCGAGGATTCATCGCGTTTGTCTTTGTCATCTTGCAAAATTTTAAAACGGTTTAGACGATTAGTAGAGGATGCGCTGTTATCTCTAGACATCTTTGGAGCAGATGAAATTTTAGAAGATTTTGGGCTTCGCCAACGCTTTACTACAGTTATATATCTGTCCATTCCAGCAGATTGTTAATGGCGGTCTGAGTCCAAGTTTGGGAATTCAGAACCGGCAAAACAGATAAATGCTGGCAACCCTGTTGCATATGGGTGATTTTGGAGATTCATGCTGAGATTTTCTTAGATTTGTGTGTGTATGAGTTTGATTCTTTGTTTATGTGTATGTATGTATGTATATATGTACTTGTATGTACAGCTTTTGTTATTATAGAGAAACGTTGTGCTTACAGTAGATGGATGTATCTGTGAGTGTTTGTATATGTGTATGCATGTGTGTATGTGCATATGTATGCGTTTATGTATTTACTTGTATATATGTTTGGCGGTGTCCACTAGTTTTGTTTTAGTGGCAGACAAACATTATACCCTGTAGGAAATGTCAATGGTGACAATGTGCTGACTCGCTTTTGACTTTGTCACTAGTGTTACTCTATAATTATTCCTCATGCAATACTTTGTGCTATAGACATTTAGCATGTGCTTGTCATTGAAAATCTACTAGTAACACTAAAACAATTGATTAGGTAGTGACTACATAGTTCTTATGCGGTCATGAGACATACCAACCAGACAGTTAGTTACCAGTACATTTCTATAATTTACGTACATACAAATGTATGTATATTGACAAGTTATTGACAATTCCACCACAAATAACATATCTGTTTTCTCTCCTTTTATACTGACGGATAGAAGAAAACTTATTATACCAAAATTGTTACTAGAATTTTAATGTTGACACAAAGACACTTGCTCCCAGTCTGACTGCAGGGTAGTGACAAGGGATCTGTGTATTTGTGTGTATGTAGTGATTGTTATTTGATAGACTTTGGTTTGCTGTTTTGAGTTATCGTTGCTATGCGTATGTAGGGTTATTGTATGTATGCATTTATGTTTGCGATCTCTGGGGAAATAATCTAATAGCTGCAGAGAGTGGCAACCCTGTTGGAAGTGGACAGGGAATGTATTTGGTAATGTATGTATATGTTGTTGGATTCATGTATGTGATCGTATCTATTTTTGCTTTGAAGAATATCATTGCTTGTGTGAATTACATCAACAGTTTTTCATGCATATTTACAAATTAATGTATATATGTTTTCAAGGCTATTGACGTTGCTATTCTTATGGAGATAGAAAATATTGTGTTGGCATAGGTTTTATATCTACAAGTGAATTTCAGATGTTAAATGTTTTGAGTCCAATCAGGTTGATAAGGAGAGCTTTTGAATAGGGGTAATGATATTTTTATTTAAAAAAATTTTACTTTAATGTAACAATTATAAGAAATAGCTTTTGGAGAAATACAGCAAAAACTTATAGAAACACCTACTTTCACATGTCCCGATTTTTCTCGTACCTTTATATTGCAAACTGATGCTAGCGATTTTGTTCTGGGTCTTGCTGTGTATATGAATTTCATTATATATCGTAATACCAACAGAGAATTGTGGAAATGTGTATGTGCGTGTGTGTGTGTGTATGTATATATATATATTTATATGTGTGTGTATGAATTTCATCATATGTCGTAATAAATTAGATTCGATGACTACTACGCGATTCTCATATAAAGTATATAAGTAGAAGAAATAATGTAGATTGTCATCATTCTGCTCTGATATCTCAACAAGTGACAACCTATTTTCCCAACCAAAATTTTTAAAGTGATTGAAATCCAAACACTATAAAAGTGCTAGAACCAACTACTGTTTGTTAAACAAGTTTATAGTATATAAAAAATAATTAAATAAATTGTTTATAACTAAACTAAATTGCTTATAAATAAAATAATTAAATAAATTGTTTATAAATAAATTAATTAATAAACAAATAAAAAATTAAATAAAATGAATACTACAAATTGTACCATCTGCAATAAAGTCTTTATGACTCAAACAAAACTAAATCAGCATACGGAAACGCACTCATATGCTAACCAATCGGAGGCTATGCTTGGAACTAGTAAGCTAAGTCTTCAAAACAAATATTGTGAGGATTGTGATGAGATGATTCCATCAAATGGTTGTATGGCTCATGTCAGAACCATAAAACACAAAAACAGCTGTAAGCAAGAACAGATTAACGATTTTCTCACTAGAAGAATAAGTAACTTCAATGGGAGGATCGAGACATATATTCTCCTCAACAAAAATGTGGGTGTCTTGTTTCCGGAGGAGTTTCTCGCATCTACCAAGAGCTCCATAGTACAACAACTCAATGAACGTAGTAGGATACATACTACGTTTAAATTTAATATGGAGCTGACATGTGATTATATGAAAATGGTGAATGATGAGATGAATGTTTCCCAACTTGTACGTATTTCGAAAATGATGTTGGTAACTTTGTCTGATGACATAGAGGAGATGTATAAGAAACAAGCAGAGGAGCTAAGAGCCAAAATGGAAGAATTTCAAGAGAGGGATAGCGGATGGACCTTGATTTCAATAAATTCTTTTGAAGTTAAGATAAACAAGGCGTCCATAATAAGAGGATCGAATTTTATCCCTCTCCCAAAAAATATTGCAGCCAAGCATGCATGCATAAATATCGAGAACTCTGATGTTTATTGCTTTAAATGGTGTCTCATTGCGGCTTTGTACAAAAATAGCGGTCTGAATGCTAAACAACGGAAAAACTTTAAAAACTATAATATAACAAACATTTCTGATGAGAATATTAATTTAGGAGCAATTGTGTTAAATTTTGAAGGCCTAGAGTTTCCACTCCCTTTGAAGCAGATAAAACAATTCGAAAATCAAAATGATCTGAGCATCAATGTATTTGGCCATAATGGCACATCGCTTATAGGACCATACTACATAAAAAAAGGAGAAAAACACATTCATATTAATCTCTTATTGCTCCAGTCCAATGAAAACTTCCACTCATCAAGGATATATCAAAGTAAGTTTCATTTGTGCATCTATGAAAAATCTGCTTTCATCTCTATTTAAAAAGTTACTTCTTATTGTTATATTTATTTATATCGTATTGGTATTTTCTATATTTTCTTCAGACTCCTTCGTTCCAGCATAACATCACACACAAGTAAGATCATGATATGCAACACCTGCCTATATCATAAACATGATGATTATGCGTATAATAATCATAAAAGTGTTTGTGGGAAAAAAGTCATCAGAATACCAGAAGATGAATCTATTATCAAGTTTAAGAACTACTACAAACAGTTAGATATAGAGTCTATTTTAGAAAAAGTTGATAATGCTGTAAGTAAAAGTACAACAAATGTACAGAAACATCATGCTTGTGCATTCGGTTATTTTATTAATTGTAGTTTCAAGAGAGAAAATAATTTATATAGACATTATTTTGGTGAAGATTCGGCGAATATATTTATCAAAAAAATTGTTGAAGATTGTACAGATATTTATTTAAATTATTTACTTAAAGTTAAGAAAATGTTCATAACCCCAATAGAAATAGCTCAATATAATAATACAAAAAATTGTCATATATGTAAGAAAATATTAATAACGAATTAGAGATCATTGTCATCTTACGGGCAATTATCGTGCGGCAGCTTATAGCGAATGCAATTTGAATTATAAAACACCTCAGTTTATACCGGTTATTTTACATAATCTTTCCGCATATGATATGCACCTATTATTCAAAGAACTTTCTTCTATAAAATATTCTACAATAAAAGTGATTCCCCAGAACACAGAGAGTTATATTTCTCTTTCAATTTTCATCAGATTAGATGAAAAATATGGATTCGAAATAAGATTTATAGACTCGTTTAGATTTATGGCTTCGAGAGCAATGATTTTAATACTATTCGGTCATGTTTCGTTGATGAAGCTCATTTCAACCTGATTAGAAGAAAGGATGTATTTCCATACTCTTACATGGATTCCATGACTAAGTTTAAGGAAATTAAGTTAAAATCAATATTCTAACGAATGAAGAATGTGATGTAGTCGAGTATGAACATGCTCAAAAAATATGGAGAGAGTTTAACTGTAAAACCCTCCTTGACTATACTGAACTCTACTTAAAGACAGATGTTCTTCTTCTAACCGACATGTTTGTTTTAGAAAAATTTGGACCCCTGCCACTATTATAGAGCACCAGGCTTATCTTGGGGTGCAATGTTGAAAATTACAGAAGTTTCACTGGAACAGTTCACTGATTCCGAAATGTATATGTTTATGCAAAACGGAATTAGAGGTGGACTAGTTCAATGCTCGCAAAGATATTAGAAGGCGAATAACAAATATTTGGAAGATTTTGATGCATCAAAACCATCTGAATTTCTTGTATATTTAGACGCTAACAACTTGTATGGATGGGCGATGTCGGAATATCTTCCTTGCGGTGAATTTGAGTGGGTATGTGATACTGATTTTGATGTTAAAAAAATTTCTGATACTTCAGAGTATGGGTACATTTTGGAAGTGGATATAGATTATCCCGATTCAGTGCATGATCTACATAATGATTTGCCATTTTGTCCCCAAAATAAGGCTCTGCAGGGATCCAAAATAAAAAAATTAGTTGCAGACTTACACTCAAAAACAAATTACACCATACACTATAGAATTTTAAAACAAGCCATTTCAAATGACCTCATCTTAAAACAGATCCATAGAATACTCAGATTTATTATTTATATTGACTTAAACACATTTCATAGGACAAATGCTAAAAATAATTTTGAAAAAGATTTCTTCAAACTTTTAAACAATGCTGTTTACGGGAAGACAATGGAAAACATTAAAAAACGTAGGGACATTAGAATTGCGTCATCTTGGGAAACGACAAACAAGAATCATTTAGGTCTCAGAGCATTAATTGCGAAACCAAATTTTAAGCAGTTGACAAAATTTTCTGATGATATATATGCGGTAGAGTTAGAAAAATGGAACCACTATATGTTATCGAAGTGGAGAATGTATGACTTCCATTATGGCTTCATGAAGCCTAAATTTGTAGAGAACATTTCTCTCAACTACATGGATACTGACTCATTTATTTATTCAATTAAAACTGATGATTTTTACGATGACATCCGTAATGATATTACTTTGAATTTTGATACGTCAGAATATCCTATATATAATCAATTTCGTTTACCGCTACTCAATAAGAAGGTTTTGGGAATGATGAAAGATGAAAACAATGGGGATATAATGACAGAGTTTGATGGTTTAAAAGCAAAAATGTATTCTCTGGCGACTCTTCGCTCGGAATCTGTTAAAAAATCAAAAGGGGTCAAAAAGTCTGTAATTAAAAAGTTGTCCATTAATGATTACAAAAGTTGCTTATTCGAATCCAAAATTATCTCGGATGAAATGTTTTTGTTTAGATCTAAAACACATCAACTATATACCCAAAAACTACATAAAATAGCACTTAGCTTTTCTGATGATAAAAGAAATATAATGAAAGATAAAATAAAAACGCGCGCTTGGGGACATTACATAGACCGAAACAATGAAACAATGGATGAATGATTCCTACTAAATTGCATGTAAGATGACAACGAGAATTTAATTTTGTACTAATTGTATTTATTTATTAATGTATTTTTTTAATTATTTATTAATTTATTTATTATTTACTTATTTGTTTATGAATGTATCTTATTAATTTTAGTATTTTATTCACCCAAAAGCATGTTAAAATCGAATGGTTTAAAACTTTTATATTTTTACCTATACCTAAATTATTTGTAAATAAAAATAAAATATTAGATTAATGATGTTTTTTCTTTTTGTATCTGTATATTTTTATTTATACATAGAGTTGAATTTGTATTATTACTAAGATTTTTAAGAAAAACTGTTAAATAAAATATTGAAAAAATAATAAAATATGTAAATGGTTTTTATTTCAGCTTAAATTTACTACATAGAAATTTTAACTACAAATGTCTACATTTTTATATTTTGCTTATCTATTGGCTTTACTTCACTAGATCAAAAAATTTTTCTTATTGTTTATTTGCAAATTTTTGTTGTTTCTTTTCATATCGCTTAAACATGCACAGTTTTGTTATCTTTAAAAGCTTCTACACAAGAGGAATTGAATTTCACAATATTATGAAATTCCATTAAATTTCATTAGATTCTTTCTTATCGACACCAACTGTTTTAAAATTTTCTCATCCATGTTTAGCAAATAAGAGGTATCAGCTATTAGATCAGGTATCAGCTATCAGATCAGGTTATCAGGTAGCTGGTTTGGTTTTCAGATCAGCTTATCAGGACCTGGTCTGGTTTTCAGATCAGCTTATCAGGACCTGATCTGGTTTTCATATCAGCTTATTAGGACCTGGTCTGGTTTTCAGATCAGCTTATCAGGACCTGGTCTGGTTTTTAGATCAGCTTATCAGGACCTGTTCTGGTTTTCAGATCAGCTTATCAGGACCTGGTCTGGTTTTCATATCAGCTTATCTGATTCAAATTAGGTTATAGCAAATATATGTATCAGTTTAAAGTTAGATTAATAACTAAAGTATATTTTTATGAACAGTAGTTTATATAGTTATGAAATAGTCAAATTGCTTTCTGTAGCGACCTCATTTAATTCATTATCTGTGCTTATATTCAAAATTCCATATTTATCCTTCCAACACTTTACAAATTTCTTAAACTTTTTTAAAATTCATATTACTGACTACATGATCCCTATAGACGTGCTTAATATTTTTCTCATCTTACTTAAACATTATAATAACTTTTGCATTGGCTCTTATTAAATGCTTACAGCCGAATTCATAAAAATTTTAAACAACATTTCGAATGTTGTTTAAGCAAAATTCACTAAAATTGTATTCCTGATAGAATTTTAGCTTAAAAACGTTTTTTAAACCTGGTGTAAACAACCAGATTTTAAAATTGACTGCATCCATATTTAAAATAATTTTGAGTTGACCTTGTTATAATTGTGCTTCATGTTTATTTGCATTTTTAAGTTTGCCTGTATGTATGTATGTATGTATGCATGTGTGTATTAGGAATTATGCTACAAGTTTAGCACAAGCAGAATGAGTCATCATTCTTATTTCGCCCAATACAAAAATATATACGTATTGCTTCTCATGTGCAACAACGTTAAATATTATAATTGAATCATTGAACCTTTAATTGATAAAATTAGTTTCTTCAGATATTCATATTTGACTTGATATAGATATTTTAAGTATAAATAGATATTTTCAAACTTGAGTTAGAAATAAGAAAGGTGCTGATGACGTGCGTTGCTGCACAGAAAAATATCGGTATTTCCCCCAGCTTATAGTCTAATTTAATTTTTCTTCTCTTCTTTAGAAAGTCACATTAATTAATAAAAAATATTTCATTCAATAAGAAATGAAATTACTGAACTTAAGCCCGACTAAGAAATTATTTCTGATTAAAATTCACTATAGTTCAACTAAACATTTAAAATTGTTTCACTTAAATCATCATGGGCACGTGACAAAAATAAATGTTCACTTGGCAATCACAGTTTCATATACTGGAAAGTAAAACCAACTGTAGAAAGCAAAAACAATGTAAACATAATATCCACTACAATAATACTTACAGGTATGTACCGACGGTACATCGAATAAGTAAAAATAATTAATGTGATGATCGTAAAAGATAAGCAAGAATAGTTAAACATACTTAGGTAGAGTGACATGACTTCGTGCTAACCTTAATATAAAAATGAAAAAAAAACGGATAACACAAAATGAATAGTGATACTTACAAATGTGTTTGCCAAAGGTAAATCAATAATTGTATACACAATATTTCTCATATTCCATTTCATTAAAAATTTGCGTTAAATAGCTGATGTTAATAACAATCTCTACCCCAGTAGATAGACTTGGCTGCTGATGAAGTGCGTGGCCGCACAGAAAAATATCGGTATTTCCCCCAGCTAGTAAAGTCTAATTTAATTTTTTCCTCTTCTTTAGGAACTCACATTAATTAATAAAAATATTTCATTCAACAAGAATTGAAATTACTGAACTTAAGCCTGACTAAGAAATTATTTCTGATTAAAATTCACTATAGTTCAACTAATAATTTAAAATTGTCTCAGTTGATAACAATCTTTACCCCAGTAGATAGGCATGGGTGCTGATGACGTGCGTTGCTGCACAGAAAAATATCGGTATTTCCTCCAGCTTATAGTCTAATTTAATTTTTCTTTTCTTCTTTAGAAACTCACATTAATTAATAAAAAATATTTCATTCAATAAGAATTTAAATTATTGAACTTAAGCCCGACTAACAAATTATTTCTGATTAAAATTCACTATAGTTCAACTAAACATTTAAAATTGTTTCACGAAAAATTTTTTGATCTAGTGAAGTAAAGCCAATAGATAAGCAAAAGATAAATATGTAGACATTTGTAGTTAAAATTTCTATTTAGTAAATTTAAGCTGAAATAAAAACCATTTACATATTTTATTATTTTTTCAATATTTTATTTAACAGTTTTTCTTAAAAATCTTAGTACTAATACAAATTCAACTCTATGTATAAATAAAAATATACAGATATAAAAAGAAAAAAACATCATTAATCTAATACTTTATTTTTATTTACAAATAATTTAGGTATAGGTAAAAAGATAAAAGTTTTAAACCATTCGATTTTAACATGCTTTTGGGTGAATAAAATACTAAAATTAATAAGATACATTCATAAACAAATAAGTAAATAATAAACAAATTAATAAATAATTAAATAAATACATTAATAAATAAATACAATTAGTACAAAATTAAATTCTCGTTGTCATCTTACATGTAATTTAGTAGGAATCATTCTATTCTATACATCCATTGTTTCATTGTTTCGGTCTATGTAATGTCCCCAAGCGCGCGTTTTTATTTTATCTTTCATTATATTTCTTTTATCATCAGAAAAGCTAAGTGCTATTTTATGTAGTTTTTGGGTATATAGTTGATGTGTTTTAGATCTAAACAAAAACATTTCACCCGAGATAATTTTGGATTCGAATAAGCAACTTTTGTAATCATTAATGGACAACTTTTTAATTACAGACTTTTTGACCCCATTTGACTCCGAGCGAAGAGTCGCCAGAGAATACATTTTTGCTCTTAAACCAACAAACTCTGTCATTATATCCCCATTGTTTTCATCTTTCATCATTCCCAAAACCTTCTTATTGAGTAGCGGTGAACGGAATTGATTATATATAGGATATTCTGACGTATCAAAATTCAAAGTAACATCATTACGGATGTCATCGTAAAAATCATCAGTTTTAATTGAATAAATAAATGAGTCAGTATCCATGTAGTTGAGAGAAATGTTCTCTACAAATTTAGGCTTCATGAAGCCATAATGGAAGTCATACATTCTCCACTTCGATAACTCCAGTACTGTGAAACCAACATATATGGGTTTATCATATAGTGGTTTCATTTTTCTAACTCTACCGCATATATATCATCAGAAAATTTTGTCAACTGCTTAAAATTTGGTTTCGCAATTAATGCTCTAAGACCTAAATGATTCCTGTTTGTCGTTTCCCAAGATGACGCAATTCTAATGTCCCTACGTTTTTTAATGTTTTCCATTGTCTTCCCGTAAACAGCATTGTTTAAAAGTTTGAAGAAATCTTTTTCAAAATTATTTTTAGCATTTGTCCTATGAAATGTGTTTAAGTCAATAATAAATAATAAATCTGAGTATTCTATGGAGCTGTTTTAAGATGAGGTCATTTGAAATGGCTTGTTTTAAAATTCTATAGTGTATGGTGTAATTTGTTTTTGAGTGTAAGTCTGCAACTAATTTTTTTATTTTGGATCCCTGCAGAGCCTTATTTTGGGGACAAAATGGCAAATCATTATGTAGATCATGCACTGAATCGGGATAATCTATATCCACTTCCAAAATGTACCCATACTCTGAAGTATCAGAAATTTTTTTAACATCAAAATCAGTATCACATACCCACTCAAATTCACCGCAAGGAAGATATTCCGACATCGCCCAACCATACAAGTTGTTAGCGTCTAAATATACAAGAAATTCAGATGGTTTTGATGCATCAAAATCTTCCAAATATTTGTTATTCGCCTTCTAATATCTTTGCGAGCATTGAACTAGTCCACCTCTAATTCCGTTTTGCATAAACATATACATTTCGGAATCAGTGAACTGTTCCAGTGAAACTTCTGCAATTTTCAACATTGCACCCCAAGATAAGCCTGGTGCTCTATAATAGTGGCAGGGGTCCAAATTTTTCTAAAACAATCATGTCGGTTAGAAGAAGAACATCTGTCTTTAAGTAGAGTTCAGTATAGTCAAGGAGGGTTTTACAGTTAAACTCTCTCCATATTTTTTGAGCATGTTCATACTCGACTACATCACATTCTTCATTCGTTAGAATATTGATTTTAACTTAATTTCCTTAAACTTAGTCATGGAATCCATGTAAGAGTATGGAAATACATCCTTTCTTCTAATCAGGTTGAAATGAGCTTCATCAACGAAACATGACCGAATAGTATTAAAATCATTGCTATCAAGATTTTTCGCTAAGGTATCTAAACTCGAAGCCATAAATCTAAACGAGTCTATAAATCTTATTTCGAATCCATATTTTTCATCTAATCTGATGAAAATTGAAAGAGAAATATAACTCTCTGTGTTCTGGGGAATCACTTTTATTGTAGAATATTTTATAGAAGAAAGTTCTTTGAATAATAGGTGCATATCATATGCGGAAAGATTATGTAAAATAACCGGTATAAACTGAGGTGTTTTATAATTCAAATTACATTCGCTATAAGCTGCCGCACGATAATTGCTTGTAAGATGACAATGATCTCTAACTTTATCGTTATTTAATATTTTCTTACATATATGACAATTTTTTGTATTATTATATTGAGCTATTTCTATTGGGGTTATGAACATTTTCTTAACTTTAAGTAAATAATTTAAATAAATATCTGTACAATCTTCAACAATTTTTTTGATAAATATATTCGCCGAATCTTCACCAAAATAATGTCTATATAAATTATTTTCTCTCTTGAAACTACAATTAATAAAATAACCGAATGCACAAGCATGATGTTTCTGTACATTTGTTGTACTTTTACTTACAGCATTATCAACTTTTTCTAAAATAGACTCTACATCTAACTGTTTGTAGTAGTTCTTAAACTTGATAATAGATTCATCTTCTGGTATTCTGATGACTTTTTTCCCACAAACACTTTTATGATTATTATACGCATAATCATCATGTTTATGATATAGGCAGGTGTTGCATATCATGATCTTATTTGTGTGTGATGTTATGCTGGAACGAAGGAGTCTGAAGAAAATATAGAAAATACCAATACGATATAAATAAATATAACAATAAGAAGTAACTTTTTAAATAGAGATGAAAGCAGATTTTTCATAGATGCACAAATGAAACTTACTTTGATATATCCTTGATGAGTGGAAGTTTTCATTGGACTGGAGCAATAAGAGATTAATATGAATGTGTTTTTCTCCTTTTTTTATGTAGTATGGTCCTATAAGCGATGTGCCATTATGGCCAAATACATTGATGCTCAGATCATTTTGATTTTCGAATTGTTTTATCTGCTTCAAAGGGAGTGGAAACTCTAGGCCTTCAAAATTTAACACAATTGCTCCTAAATTAATATTCTCATCAGAAATGTTTGTTATATTATAGTTTTTAAAGTTTTTCCGTTGTTTAGCATTCAGACCGCTATTTTTGTACAAAGCCGCAATGAGACACCATTTAAAGCAATAAACATCAGAGTTCTCGATATTTATGCATGCATGCTTGGCTGCAATATTTTTTGGGAGAGGGATAAAATTCGATCCTCTTATTATAGACGCCTTGTTTATCTTAACTTCAAGAGAATTTATTGAAATCAAGGTCCATCCGCTATCCCTCTCTTGAAATTCTTCCATTTTGGCTCTTAGCTCCTCTGCTTGTTTCTTATACATCTCCACTATGTCATCAGACAAAGTCACCAACATCATTTTCGAAATATGTACAAGTTGGGAAACATTCATCTCATCATTCAACATTTTCATATAATCACATGTCAGCTCCATATTAAATTTAAACGTAGTATGTATCCTACTACGTTCATTGAGTTGTTGAACTATGGAGCTCTTGGTAGATGCGAGAAACTCCTCCGGAAACAAGACACCCACATTTTTGTTGAGGAGAATATATGTCTCGATCCTCCCATTGAAGTTACTTATTCTTCTAGTGAGAAAATCGTTAATCTGTTCTTGTTTACAGCTGTTTTTGTGTTTTATGGTTCTGACATGAGCCATACAACCATTTGATGGAATCATCTCATCACAATCCTCACAATATTTGTTTTGAAGACTTAGCTTACTAGTTCCAAGCATAGCCTCCGATTGGTTAGCATATGAGTGCGTTTCCGTATGCTGATTTAGTTTTGTTTGAGTCATAAAGACTTTATTGCAGATGGTACAATTTGTAGTATTCATTTTATTTAATTTTTTATTTGTTTATTAATTAATTTATTTATAAACAATTTATTTAATTATTTTATTTATAAGCAATTTATTTTAGTTATAAACAATTTATTTAATTATTTTTTATATACTATAAACTTGTTTAACAAACAGTAGTTGGTTCTAGCACTTTTATAGTGTTTGGATTTCAATCACTTTAAAAATTTTGGTTGGGAAAATAGGTTGTCACTTGTTGAGATATCAGAGCAGAATGATGACAATCTACATTATTTCTTCTACTTATATACTTTATATGAGAATCGCGTAGTAGTCATCGAATCTAATTTATTACGACATATGATGAAATTCATATACACACACACACACACACACACACACATACACATTTCCACAATTCTCTGTTGGTATTACGATATATAATGAAATTCATATACACAGCAAGACCCAGAACAAAATCGCTAGCATCAGTTTGCAATATAAAGGTACGAGAAAAATCGGGACATGTGAAAGTAGGTGTTTCTATAAGTTTTTGCTGTATTTCTCCAAAAGCTATTTCTTATAATTGTTACATTAAAGTAAAATTTTTTTAAATAAAAATATCATTACCCCTATTCAAAAGCTCTTCTTATCAACCTGATTGGACTCAAAACATTTAACATCTGAAATTCACTTGTAGATATAAAACCTATGCCAACACAATATTTTCTATCTCCATAAGAATAGCAACGTCAATAGCCTTGAAAACATATATACATTAATTTGTAAATATGCATGAAAAACTGTTGATGTAATTCACACAAGCAATGATATTCTTCAAAGCAAAAATGGATACGATCACATTGTAGCGTGGTCGTACTGTAACATTAATCAGTAGCGTGGTCCTACTGTAACATTAACCAGCAATGTATTAAGCAGTGCACACAACAGTGTCGAATTGCATTTACAAACCTCAACTAAAATATTTTGGGTGACGATCACTTGACACCCCTTGAGTTAGTTCAAAGGCAACGGCATAAAGCACTTAAATTATTATTTTCATAAATATAAACAAACCTAATTATTTGTTGGGCACATGTGTCATTTGTTGGGCACATGTGTTACTGAGTAGGGTTTAATAAAATTCTTATGATACACACGCCGCATGTCTACCTTGGGAAACTAAAGGGAATATTTTGCCTAATAAGCATATACCTTTTCTTTTCCCTCTTACATTAAGATAGGTTAAGAATTCTTCTCATTGTTAGTATATAAGACGATGAAAATTAGTTCTAAGACAATTTACTAAATAGACATTCTTAGGAGCTCCTCAGCGAGCTCTAAGAAGAATAAAATAAATTAAATAAATACTAGGAGCTCCTTAGTGAACTCTAGTTTAAATAAATAATTTGTTTTAATTACACTACATGGCGATCCTGCCAGTCCTGGAGTAGCTTGATATAAAGAGCACCCAACTAATTTTTTTTAAATTTTGGAGTGCATTTATTGCACCAAAAGGCCCCGACGGACAGCCAAGTCTCCGTCGGAAGAGTGTCTGGCCAAGAGACACTGAGAAGGATGACATCCCACGGCCTGGGAAAACAACCTTCAACAAGTATGCAACAAGGACCTAAGAAACTAACAATAGAAGAGTACCTTAAAAGGAACCAAGAAAAACAAAACCAACGTCTAACATCAATCCCTGCAGTTAAAAAACCAAAGCGAAGAGGGGGATATTTATGTAAGTTGAAAAGGGAAAAATCCCTTTTATTACGCGAGCTCAACAAGGAAGTGCCGCCAACTTGGAACGATTCAACAAAGATATGGAAGCGCATAGATGAGCTGGACCGGCTCATCCAGATAAAGCTAAATAAGGTATAATCCTTTAAAAAAAAAGTATACTAATAATTCTTTTATACAATAGTGCTTATTTAAAAGCACATTTAGGTCGGTAGGCGTTAACCGCCGTTGACAACTTTTTTTTTTAAGATTATTTAATAATAAATTTTTATCTAACACATATAATCCTTTTCTTCGCTCTTTGTTTGACATAATATAATCTATGTTTAAATAAAATTTAAAATTTATCATTTAAAAAAAAAAAAAAAAAAAAAAAATTTTTTTTGGGTACCTTTATAATGGATAATCCAATTTATGAAGAAGAGGAATTGCCTATGAAAGAAAGGCTAAAACTTTTAGGAGATTTTTGGAAGATAATAGGTATGCCAGGCGTCCCAACTGAGGACGACGTTATAAATAAACCAAAGATAGAAGAGGAAACAATTCGTGCTATTAGGTGGTCAGAACAATTAGAAAAAAAAAATTTAAAAAAAAAAAAAAATTAAATTAAAATTTCAAATATGGGTAAAACAGAATCAAAAATAGAAAACCCGAACGCAAACGTAATAAATGAAGTAGAAATCATTCAAACGAAAATAAATTTAAAATTAATTGAAGTAAATTTAATAATTATAACAATAGTACTACTTTTGACCTTCATTTTGAAAATTTACAAAATACACCATAATTACTTAAAAAAGAAATATATTAGTAGAGCAGACGGGTTAGACAAAGTATAGCCATATTAAATGATTTAGCTCTCCTAATGGAATGGAAGGATATTTTGAATAAGGCACGAATTTTAAAAGAAGATTTTGAACGGTCATATAAATGTATAAATATTGATAGACCAATCAAAACAGAAACAATTAACAATCATTTTCAAACAATTCTTACAAAATTAGAAGAGATAAGAGTTTTATTTAATGTTTGTTACAATAGACTTACAATATCTCACCAAAGAGCAGCAGACGCATTTTTCCTTGACCTAACAAACAGGGTTTCAAAACTAGCCGATAAAAAGGCAG
This sequence comes from Nowickia ferox, assembly GCA_936439885.1. Lineage (NCBI taxonomy): Eukaryota > Metazoa > Arthropoda > Insecta > Diptera > Tachinidae > Nowickia > Nowickia ferox. The sequence continues at coordinate 55,507,631 of OW387023.1, forward strand.
TAAAAATTGTACTACCAAATTCCATACACGAAAGTGTACTACTTAAAATTACTATAACCGAATCCACAATGACTCAATCTATGGTGGAATTTTTAAACACGGCTTCAAAGCTGATTAACGAATTTTGACGGTAAGGCTGAAAATTTACGTTCTTTCCTTGATTCTTTGTCTTTAGTTAATTCTATAAAAGGTGATCATGAAGCCACCGCAGTTTCACTAATAAAAACAAGGTTAAAAGGAAATGCCAGAAACTTAATAAATAATGAAGCAACAATAACAGAAATTATAAACAAATTAAATAAAACTGTTAAAGGCGAATCAGTCGAAGTACTGACAGCGAAAATAATGAATACTAAACAAAATAATAAAACTGCTAACGCTTACTGTACTGAGATAGAAAATCTCACAAAATCATTAGAAACCGCATACATATCAGACGGATTGTCATGCGAATTAGCAAATAAATATTCCACACAAATTGCTGTAAAAGCATTAACTAAAAACTGCACGATCGATAAGGTAAAACTGATCATGGAAGCTGGACAGTTTAATAACATGAATGATGCAATCAGCAAATTTGTCAATAGTTGCACAGATGCAACTGGCCAACAAAATGCAATCTTATACTATAAACAAAAATATAGGACTAACTACAATTATCGTGGCAATAACACACGATCACGTGGAAGAAATAACTTTCCACGCAATTATACCAACAATAATAATTATAACAGCAGTAATGGCAACAATAATAATTATAACAAAAATCGTCAACGATTCAATACTAATCATAGAAACAGAAACTACGTAAGGGCAACTGAATCAAATCAAAATGATTCGGAAAACTCCGAACGTCCCCTAGGATCAATTCAGTAAAAATTTATCATCTAAACCTCAACTTGTGTTTCTTTATTACTATTCAAATAAATAATACTAACAAAATTTTAACACTTTTAGTAGATACCGGTGCTGATATTTCAATAATAAAAGCAAAATTTTTTAAATTGCAAGAAATAAATACTAATAACACAACAGTATTTAGTGGAATAGGACAGGGTGATATAAAATCTATAGGAAGTATAATTTTTGATTTAAAATACGAAAAATTTCTAATACCACATAAATTTCAAGTGGTACATAATAATTTTCCTATACCATGTGATGGAATTACTGGCATGGACTTCATCAAAAAGTACAACTGTATGCTAGATTTCAACAAAGATGACAATTACCTTATCCTAAGACCATCTAATATACAACAAACTATCAATATACATATTACAAACAACAATGATGAAATAACTTTACCACCAAGATGTGAAATAATCCATCAAGTAAAATTTAACACATTAAATACTGATATATTAATTCCAAATCAAGAAATTAAACCAGGCGTTTTCATACCTAACACAATAGTTAACTCCAACAGAGCATTCATTCGTTTTTTAAACACTAACAACACCAATACTAAAATCCAAAAAAGTAACATAAAAATCGAAAATATTGCTGATTATGAAATCATTAAACAAACTTCAAATAAAAATACAACAAGAAAATCAGAAATATTGAAAATTTTAAAAAATAATTTTCCAGAACAATTCAAAAATACCTTAACAAATTTATGTTCAGAATATAGTGATATTTTCGGTTTAGAATCAGAAAAAATAACAACAAATAACTTCTATGAACAAAAGTTGAGAATAAAAGATGAAGAACCAGTATACATCAAAAACTATCGTATACCACATACACATAAAGAAGAAATTGATAAACAAGTTAAAAAACTAATTAATGATAAAATTATTGAACCTTCTGTTCCGAATACAACAGTCCACTCTTGTTAGTACCAAAGAAAAAACTTCCCAACTCAGAAACAAAAAGATGGAGACTGGTCATAGATTACAGACAAATAAATAAAAAACTCATTGCAGATAAATTTCCATTACCTAGAATTGATGATATTTTGGATCAACTTGGCAGAGCAAAATATTTTTCTTGCTTAGATCTAGTATCAGGTTTTCATCAAATAAGTTTAGAGAAAAATTCTAGAGACTTGACTTCATTTTCAACCACCAATGGTTCATACAGATTTACTAGATTACCTTATGGATTAAAAATAGCACCCAACTCATTTCAACGAATGATGACACTTGCTTTCAGTGGTTTAAAACCAGACCAAGCCTTTCTATATATGGATGATTTAGTCGTACTGGGATGCTCCGAAAAGCACATGCTTTCTAATTTGAAAAGCGTTTTCGATCTGTGCCGAAAGTATAACCTTAAATTACATCCTGAAAAATGCTCATTCTTCATGAGAGAAGTAACATACCTTGGCCACAAATGTACAGATAAAGGAATATTACCAGACGATAGCAAATATAAAATAATAGAAAACTATCCAACACCAACTGACGCTGACAGTGCAAAAAGATTCGTAGCATTTTGTAACTACTATCGAAGATTTATTAAAAATTTTTCAGAATATTCCAGACATTTAACAAAATTATCTAAGAAAAATACACCCTTTGAATGGACAAAGGATTGTGATTTTGCATTTAGATACCTCAAAAAGGCATTAATGAATCCAACCTTACTACAATATCCTGATTTTTCCAAGGAGTTTTGTATAACAACAGATGCAAGTAAGCATGCCTGTGGTGCTGTTTTAACACAAGAATACGAAAATATACATTTACCTATTGCTTATGCATCCAAAACTTTCACAAAGGGAGAAAGTAACAAATCAACCATTGAGCAAGAATTAACTGCAATTCAATGGGCAATTACCCACTTCAGACCATATATATATGGAAAACATTTTCTTGTCCGTACTGATCATAGACCACTTTCTTATTTGTTTTCAATGAAAAACCCAAGTTCCCAGTTGACAGGAATTAGACTCGAATTAGAAGAATATAATTTTACAGTAGAATATCTTAGGGGAAAAGATAACTATGTTGCTGACGCTCTATCGCGAATTACAATTAATGACCTAAAAGACATGAATAACAAAATTTGTTCTATATTAAGAGTCACGACTAGATCGATGACCAATACAGAAAAAGAAAAGAATAATAATACATTAAATAATCAGCATAAAATTGATAAAAATACAAATGATAATAAGCCCAGTATATATGTACCTTTAACAAACACTGACGTCAGAAAATATTATAAACTAAAGATTTCCCCCGGAAAATGTTACATAAAACGTGGAAAATCTATAGTAGCATATATACAAATAAATGATTTGTTTACTAACGAGAATTTTGACTTAGGACAATTTTTCTCTAGGCTCGAAAAAGTGGCCGGTAAACACAATATATATAATTTACAAGTGGCACCTAGTGAGAAAATTTTCGAATTTATCTCTATTAATGAATTTAAAATAATGGGCAAAAAAATATTAAATAAAATTAAAGTAGCGCTACTAAATGAGGTGACCCACATTGATAATAAGAATGCCAAGGCAATTCTTGAAATTATTCTGAAATATCACGATGATCCCATAGAAGGAGGACATTGTGGATTGTATAGAACAATACAGAAAATCAAAAGATTTTATTATTGGAAAAATATGTCAAAAGACATATCTAAATATGTAAAAAATTGTCACAAATGCCAAACTGCTAAAGCACTAAAGCATTCAAAAAGTCCAATGACTATCACACCAACACCTACAAAACCATTTGATACGGTGTATGTAGATACAATAGGACCATTTCCAAAATCAATAAACGGAAATGAATATGCAGTCACACTAATATGTGACATGACTAAATATTTAGTAACCATACCAATACCGGACAAGACAGCTAAAACAATTGCAAAAGCAATATTTGAAAGCTTTGTACTAACCTATGGTCCAATGAAAACGTTCATTTCGGACATGGGAACAGAGTATAAAAATTCGATATTAACAGAACTTTGCAGTTTACTCAAAATTGAAAAACTAACTTCAACAGCTCACCACCATCAAACACTAGGAACAGTAGAAAGAAGTCACAGAACTTTTAATGAATATGTACGTTCATACATATCTGTAGACAAATATGATTGGGATGAATGGTTAAAATATTTCACATATTGTTTTAATACAACACCTTCAACAATACACAATTACTGTCCCTTTGAGCTAATTTTTGCAAAAACACCCAATAGTTTTAAAGAATTCAATAATGTAGATAGAATAACACCTTTATATAATATAGATGACTATGTTAAGGAAACAAAATTTAGATTAGAAGTAGGATATAAGAGAGCAAAATTAATGTTAGATAGGAATAAACTTAGGCAAAAATTAAACTATGATAAGAAAATATTAGATCATAATTTTAAAATAGGAGATTTAGTTTTACTTAAAAATGAATCAGGTCATAAATTGGAAATCCAATATAAGGGACCTTACAAAATTAAAGAAATAGATTTAAGAAATAATGTAACCATAATAGATAAGAAAACAAATAAAAAACAAATAGTTCATAAGGATAGACTTAAACTATATAAAAATAAATAATTTAATATATATGTATATCCGGATAACATACAAATAAATAATTATATTTTAGATAACATACTCATTAACATATTCTATTATATACCTTAAATAAATAATTCTTTGCTACATAATTAATAAATTCTTTTATATACTTTAAATAATATATTATTTACCTTAAATAACTAAATGTAATACACTTTAAATAAGAAATCATAAAAGAATGTCCATATAATTAACATGAATTATATGAACATTCTTGTAAAAGGTGGAGGTGTAGCGTGGTCGTACTGTAACATTAATCAGTAGCGTGGTCCTACTGTAACATTAACCAGCAATGTATTAAGCAGTACACACAACAGTGTCGAATTGCATTTACAAACCTCAACTAAAATATTTTGGGTGACGATCACTTGACACCCCTTGAGTTAGTTCAAAGGCAACGGCATAAAGCACTTAAATTATTATTTTCATAAATATAAACAAACCTAATTATTTGTTGGGCACATGTGTCATTTGTTGGGCACATGTGTTACTGAGTAGGGTTTAATAAAATTCTTATGATACACACGCCGCATGTCTACCTTGGGAAACTAAAGGGAATATTTTGCCTAATAAGCATATACCTTTTCTTTTCCCTCTTACATTAAGATAGGTTAAGAATTCTTCTCATTGTTAGTATATAAGACGATGAAAATTAGTTCTAAGACAATTTACTAAATAGACATTCTTAGGAGCTCCTCAGCGAGCTCTAAGAAGAATAAAATAAATTAAATAAATACTAGGAGCTCCTTAGTGAACTCTAGTTTAAATAAATAATTTGTTTTAATTACACTACAACATACATGAATCCAACAACATATACATACATTACCAAATACATTCCCTGTCCACTTCCAACAGGGTTGCCACTCTCTGCAGCTATTAGATTATTTCCCCAGAGATCGCAAACATAAATGCATACATACAATAACCCTACATACGCATAGCAACGATAACTCAAAACAGCAAACCAAAGTCTATCAAATAACAATCACTACATACACACAAATACACAGATCCCTTGTCACTACCCTGCAGTCAGACTGGGAGCAAGTGTCTTTGTGTCAACATTAAAATTCTAGTAACAATTTTGGTATAATAAGTTTTCTTCTATCCGTCAGTATAAAAGGAGAGAAAACAGATATGTTATTTGTGGTGGAATTGTCAATAACTTGTCAATATACATACATTTGTATGTACGTAAATTATAGAAATGTACTGGTAACTAACTGTCTGGTTGGTATGTCTCATGACCGCATAAGAACTATGTAGTCACTACCTAATCAATTGTTTTAGTGTTACTAGTAGATTTTCAATGACAAGCACATGCTAAATGTCTATAGCACAAAGTATTGCATGAGGAATAATTATAGAGTAACACTAGTGACAAAGTCAAAAGCGAGTCAGCACATTGTCACCATTGACATTTCCTACAGGGTATAATGTTTGTCTGCCACTAAAACAAAACTAGTGGACACCGCCAAACATATATACAAGTAAATACATAAACGCATACATATGCACATACACACATGCATACACATATACAAACACTCACAGATACATCCATCTACTGTAAGCACAACGTTTCTCTATAATAACAAAAGCTGTACATACAAGTACATATATACATACATACATACACATAAACAAAGAATCAAACTCATACACACACATATCTAAGAAAATCTCAACATGAATCTCCAAAATCCCCCACATGCAACAGGGTTGCCAGCATTTATCTGTTTTGCCGGTTCTGAATTCCCAAACTTGGACTGAGACCGCCATTAACAATCTACTCATTCCGACTTGGACCTTGGGTTTTGAGCTACTGTTATCTGTAATGATACCTTGGTTAATTGATGAGCACGAGCCTGAAGGTGACGATATCGCTGACTTATATGAAGAAGTATTAGGCAATTGTAATGTTAACGAATCGCTAGTTGGCATTGGACAAAGCGAAGTTGATCGCTGACGAAAAAGTAGCTTCGCCGTTAAAGAACGACTATCATCAGGTTTTTTATTTTTATTGTTTTCATTAAGAGTTTCAGAACTCACAGTAAAATATGCATTTCTGCCGTTAGAACTCACTTCACAATTTTTTTTATTTGAGGTACTCATATAGAGTATTAATCAATGTCATTTTGTTTGCGGTTTTTTGTTTGTTTTTGTTGTTTCTGACTATGTAAAAAATATTAGCAATATTTGCTTTGCTTATTTATCAAAGTTAATATCTATTACGAATATTATTTATTACGAATATGTTTTGTATGATTTTTTATTTGTTTAGTATGTATGTATATAAAAAAACACTGCTGTTCACTATGAAGGTTCAACGAGAACTGTTTCTTTATTAAAAAAATTAATGCGATGTTTTAAACGTAAACATATAGGAACCTAATGAAAGCAATAAGGAAAACCTTTTTGAAAAAATCAATTAGTCAACGTAATAAAATCATAAGAAATCCGTATAGTTTACAATTTATAAGAAACCCTAATATATTCAAGAAGTTTTCCTGTATGGATTGTTTTTTTGGTGGCAAAAATAACGGAAATTGAGTAAAAAAAGTGTGAATAACAAGATTTCTTCTTGATTTTATGTGGTTTTCTTATTGATAAAATTAATAAGATTTAACACATAAAAATAATAAGAAATCTCTATGGAAAAATCTTCGTTTCGCTCTGCTGGGATACTCCTTAGCCTAAAAACGTTTCATAGAGAAAATTTTCTTGATTCTATTAGGCAGTTTTTTCTCTGTGTATCTTTTACGATCATCCCATTTATTATTTTTACTTATTTGATGTACTGTCGGTACATACATATAGGTATTATTGTAATGGATATTATTTTACATTGTTTTTGCTTTATACAGTTGATTTTACTTGCCAATATATGAAACTGTGATTGCCAAGTGAACATATATTTTTCACGTGCCCATGATAATTTAAGTGAGATATTTTTTAATTTTAATTGACTAGGAATAATTTCTTAATCGGGCATAAGTTCAGAATATTCAATTTTCCAAAGAAGAGACGAAAAATTAAACTAAACAGATCGTCGCAGAGAAGAAAATCCGCATGTCAAAAAGGTCACATAAAGATCTAAAGATACCGAACTCATCCAAGCTCAACCTTGCATGTGTTGCAGTTTCAGTGCCTATAAAAGTTTCCCTCCATTTTTTTTATTATCTTTTCACCTTCTCCATAAGGAGAGCTGGAAGCTATTAGATTGTGGATTTTATTCAACATTTTGTAGGCCAAAGTGTTAGGCTGAGTTTACATCTGGCATTTCTTGTCTGCCATGTGCCCAAAAAAGCGTAACCACTAATTACTAATGAAAAACTGTTTGACTCAGACATGTATTTAATGATTTATACTGTTCCTAATCATGTGGGATTCTATAAAATTGTCTATTAGTTATGTATGAAACTGTTTAACTTAATAAATACGTATCTAAATCAAACAGTTTGTCATTAGTAATTAGTGGTTATGCCTTTTTTACGCATGTGTGACACATGGCACACAGATGTAAGCCCGGCCTTACATATTATAACTCTTTAATTGCCAACCCAAATCTATAAAAACTGGCTTAACTCGTTTAAATTTTCCTTAACCAAATTAAAGTTTTCAAAGTATATGTATTTACAATCTAGTACTAGTAGCCCCAAAAGAAATACGTGGTAGATCAACTTTATAGAATACAGAGATCCGCTTGCGTAGGAATAACAGGATGTTTACGTACTAGTCCTTCAGAGGTTTTGAATACTATACTAAACCTTATTCCGATCGACCTTCATATATTGGCGATATCCTCAAGTAGTGCGGCAAGATTAGCGGCATATGGGCTGTGGAGATCAAGGTAATATGGCCATGCCAGAATCCTGGATCAATTACCCCCCATGCTGAGGAAATCTACTGATTACATGGTGCCTCATCTGGACTTTGACAAGAGGTTCAAAGTTCTGATTCCACCCAGACGGGAGTGGAAGGGAGGCAAAATGGTAAGGGAATATGACGTCAGTATATACACTGATGGATCAAGAATGATCTGCGGTGTCGGCTCTGGAGTCTTTTCAGGTGATCTTGGTATAGAATGCTCCTTTCGCCTCCCAAACGAAGCAACTGTATTTCAGGCTGAAAATTTTGCAGTTAGGGAAGCGGCTAGAATGCTGACTGATAGGCAGATACAGGGTAAAGTTGGTATCTTTGTCGACAGCCAGGCAGCACTACTATCCCTAAGATCACATATCACCTCGTCTATTCTAGTCGGGCAATGCAAGAGTTTGCTATCTAGACTGGGTGAGCAGACTGACCTCACCCTCATCTGGGTTCCAGCACACAGCAATTTCTTAGGTAACGAACGGGCGGACGAGCTGGCTAGGGTTGGCTCCGCTATGAATGTTTCCAATGCCCAATCGGTAGCCATGCCGTTTGGTGCTATTAAAATCTATATTTTCAAGCACTATCTCTATAAGGCTGAAAGTAGATGGCGTAATATAGTCACGTGCAAGGTTGCTAAGAAAATGTGGCCTTGCTACAATGATAGGCGCTCAATACAGTTAACAAACAGAAACCGTAGAGACATCTCGAGACTCATTGCAGTCATGACGGGGCACTGGACAGTCGGCAGACATGCTAGTAAAATAGGTCTATCCTACAATGAGTTCTGCCGAAGTTTTCAAGAAGTAAGCAAAGAAGAAACAGTCTTTCACTTTCTTTGCGAATGCCCAGATTTGCATCTCTCGAGACACAAATTTTTAGGCAGTCATGTACTAGATGATCTATCAGATCTATCTGAGATTGGGTTGAATGACCTTATCAGATATCTCAATGCGACGGGTTGGATATAGTAACGATCACCGTATCAGAATACTCAGGTACGGTTCTACATAGGTTGACACCGATGAGTGTAGTGGTCCTTTCAAAAAGGAGTCTTCTAGATTCTACTTGAATGCCTGCGTGTAGTGGGCAGCCAAGTAAACCAACCAGCCCCAAAACCAAAGTTGTACATTCTCCAGCAAATAGACCAGAAGCCCTACAACAAGTTCATAGGTCTCAGAACTCTAATAGCCTAATACCTGCTTCATAATTCCAAGACATTCATATACTAAGTAACCAACCCTAAACATCTCAAACGCGAAGTGATAACTCTGTTGGGGAAGCATCTGGCATAAATACAGTAATAAACCCATAATGTGAGATGTTTTCGGTACCGACTAATACTGCACTGAAAGAGCCTAACTCTAATAATAACGCTTTAACGTTTGACACTTTAATGGCTGTGATGCAAGAATAAATGAGAATCACACAGGACGAGTTCCGAAGAGAACTTACTTCATTAAGAACAAGTATTTTTTCAGTTAGGATATGTTCCCCCGTCGAATACAAGTAGACGTCCTCAGAAACGGACAAACTTCACCCAATCAAATACTCCTGTTTCTAAAATTAATCGGCCGTCGGGAAGTCAAAGTAGGTCCTTTGTAAACGAAGATACGAACTTGAAGGAAGAAAAATGGAAAATATCCTATACGCATCGGGATCTGTGTCGGATTTTTTGTTTAAAGTGGAAAAACTTTGCGAGAGAACTAGATGTCCCGATCAGCGTTTAAAAACTTCTCATTCGTGTATTTTCATTTGTTTCTGCACATACTCCTGCATCTGAAAACTCAAGTGTCGTTGTAGAAGTTCAACACAATAAACGAATAGTTATACAAAACGAAGAGCATCAACATTCGACATGTTCGAAAAGTTTTCCGTTTTCTGACTGCTGTTTTAAATAAATTCGGAAGTTATCGTAGTAGAGATGTTGTGTTTTTTCTTTTCTTTTGATTTTGCAGTTTCAATTGAGTATTTAGTCGCTTGCTGGAAGGTAAGTTGTTGTTGTTTTTTTACTATTATATTTGTACATACAGAAAAAAACACTCACACACACAACATACACAAAAAGATTTCTGCTTCGTTAACTTCGTATTTATTTAATGCAGTAGTCAGACAAACAGAAAACTTCTCCAACATGACGAATGTTGATGCTCTTCGTTTTGTATACCTATTCGTTTATTGTGTTCAACTTCCACAACGACACTTTAATTTTCAGATGCAGGAGTATGAGCAATAGGTTGTGATTGGGCAATAAAAAAATAAAAAGGTCGAAGAAACAGCACAATTTTACGACTTTTGCTATTTCGACTGCAGTTTTTTAAACACTGGTCCCGATGATCATTTGCTGTCAAATTTTCACATTCTTTTAGAACTAAAAGCAGAACAGTGGTATTGGCTGTTCACAAAACAAAATAGAAACGTTACATATGCATCACTTAGGCGTGCCATTACAAAGACGTTTGGACAATTACGCTTAGAATCCGACCATGACATTTTACTTAAAATTTCATCGCGAAAACCACAATACAAAGAAAATTATGACGTTTATCAGACATGTATTGTATCAATGAACTTACCTGACACTACACTTATTGATACAAGGAAATGAAATATTAGTTTAAATTTAAAATGTTTATTGTTTAATGCTGAAGCAAGAGGCTTGAACGAATTTATGGACACAGGTCGTAGAGCAGAGAAAGTCATAGGGGATTCAAAATCCAAATATAGCAAATTCTCGAAGCATAATCGAGATAAGTATTCCCCTTACAGATATTGATGAATGTGACTATTCCAACATTCAGTGCTGCAACTGTATGTCTTTTGGACATTCATATATGTATGTACCGCCCTCAGGAAATTTATTTAGCAACCCTTTTGTTTCAAGTGCGATCAGAAAGGTGTGCTGACACCAAATTGTTCCAAGAGACACAAATATCAGGGTTTTCACAATGTGGGCGAACTGGCAGCCGGGGATACTCGTCCACCCCCACAACACCCGAGTTCGAACTAAACATTAATTATTTTTACAATACGCGTAATTCTAAATTTTCTAACTCAACATTTGGTGATGCAACAAAACATTATATCATTGGAAATAATCTTCCAACTCACATAAAACCTACCGCAAACTCAGTATATAATACTAATTCTTCAAATAACCAGTCTAAATAGATTTTTAATTGAAACACCACTACATCACGGACTCTCGCGTCACTATAAATCACAACATCCGATACAACCCAGCTTACGTCACCAACAATAACTTCAAGCGGGGCAACCAGCAAACCTCATGTAGAAATACTTGAGGCAAAAATTCTCTCAAACATATGTAAGTAGATATTCCAATGTTCCTGACACTTTATGAAAACACCGACGTTGAATTGATGGTGGAGGTAACTGAGTTATTTAAACTCGATTTAGTACAATAGTTGTTATTAAACATGAATTGTAATGTAATGTAAACTAATTTCCACATACATACATATATTCGCATAGATGCAGATATACATATGTACACACTCACTTACATACAAGGTCTGATCAAAAAATAACCGTTATTTTAAATTTTTTCAAAAAGTATTTATTTATTCATCAATAACTATCTTGTCCCCTTCAAAGTAATCCCCTCAGATATAATACACTTATGCCAGCGTTTCTTCCAATTCGCGAAACAATTCTGAAACGCGCTTTTTTATATCGCCAACAGCTCTTCAGTTTTGGGAAGAGGAAAAAGTCAGCGGGGACCAAGTCCGGTGAATACGGTGGTTGAGGCATGATAACGGTTTTGTTTTTGGATAAAAACTCACGCACAAGCATCGATGATTCGTCACCAGTTATGACCTTTTTGAGGAAATCTGGATCATCGTTGACGATGTTCAGCAGCTGCTGAGCGATGTCCATGCGACGTTGTTTTTGCTCAAAATTTAGTAAAAAATCGAAAAGCACACCAAAACACGACTAAGCTTTTTATCTGTCAAAAACAAACTGACAATCCAAAATGGCTGATATTGCCAACATATATAACAGACATGTGTACCAACATAATAGAAAAAAAATGCGAAAATCGAACATACGTCACTCACGCAATTTGAAAATAACGGTTATTTTTTGATTAGAACTCGTATGCATCATATCAAAGATCAAGTCGGGAAAAGAAGTAGCGATTGTTTTCAACAATAATGAATATAACAATTTCATCATAGAACTCCCTTTTAATTTTAAATGTTTATCAATAAAAAAAAGAAAGAAGAAGCAAACTGGCAAACAAAAAACTATCACCACCTAAGCTGGGCTGCTGGATCAGTTTAATTTCAAAATGCTTGGAAACTTTCAAAAGTCAATGCAAGATGTTCTAAAAGAAATGTAAAAGGTAAATAAAAAAGCCGATGGTTGGAAAAAATTTTATATCGAAATATTTCTAACGTTGGCTATATAGTAGTGTGTTAATTATTCGTGTTTTATATTTGTTCGAATGAAATTTCATGTTTTTTTTCTTGTTCGAACGAACGAATAACTTTGAACTTTTGTTCGAATATTCGAACGAACAAAGAATAAAAAAATTTATTCGAATAATTTCAAAAAAGTTTAATTAAGTTTAATATGAGTTTAATTTTTTTATTAACAAACAAAAAATAATTCATTACACAAGAAAAACAAATAGTTTTAAAAACAAACTTAGAATTATTATTAAAAACCGAAAGGAAATTAGTTAAGAAAAAAAAAAAATTTTTTAATATGTTATTGATTTCTTTTAAAGTAATCATTTAAAAACAGTAGATAATCCCACTTTTTAGCTTGTAGATTGATCTTTTTTATTTTTAATAAAAGAACAAGTAGAAAAATATCTTTCGCAAATTGTTGATGTTGTGCTACCGTTAAAAAAAGGATTAAAAAGCATACCCAGTTTGTGTGTTCTTTTCTTTGATATTCAAACAATTTAAATCAACCTCAAAGTTGTTGACGATTTTTATATCAGTACAATTTTTTACTTTATTGATACAATTTTTTAGATCAGCTAATAAAACATCGTCAGTTACTTCAGAAATTTCATCTAATACTTCATCGTACTTGAGATTATTTGCGAAATTTTTATTACAAAATGTTCGTGAAATCAAAGTATCTACGTAATCTTTTTTACCTTTTTGTGGCATATTTTAAAAAGTTATTATTGGAAAGCTTAGGTATTTAAACGGGTTTAAGGGTCATAACAAAACTTACATGGGTTTATCGGGATTCTTTGTAAGTAAATAAAAACCGTAAGTATATTTTCGTAAACGTTATTAACGTGTATATATATATAGTGTAAATATTTATTGGCTTAAAACCGTTGAAATTTTATATATATATATATATATATTCAATATGGTGTGTGTATACGTTATTTATAAATATGTGTACATGTATATATAAATGAACATTAATTATATTTCACTTAAATATATTTTATTTTGTTTGTTTGCTTGTTTGTTCAAGTTCATATATATATTGTATGTAAATATGTGTTGGGTTTTGTTTATTTATTTGTACGTTTTGAACTCTGATTTTTATTTCCAACGATTTTTTATTCACTACAGAGCGAGAGTTATTTATCCACCTGATATTTCACGAACGAATGAACAATTTGTTGATCGTGCGAAAAAAGGCAGCTTTATTTGTCGCCTTGAAGTTGGTGGTAAAGGGGGCATTGTTGGAAAAGGTCAGGGTTGGGTGGTAGTATATATTTTGTTTACTGAGGTGAACATCATCCCCGCCTGCGTATCTGGAAGAAAACAACGGATTTTATTATGAATCTTCACCAGAAAACGAAAGTGTATGAAATGGGTTAGTGAGTAAATAAAATATACTTATACTTTTGTGTAAAGTGTTAGCCGTAATAAGAACCCATTATAAGTCACCCAAGAGAAGAGCCTTGGGCTAATAAAGACACACCATCTATGCGTATAATATTGGACTTTAAAATCTGGCTGTATAGATCTCCACCCAATTCCATTTCTACTGGGGTATTACAATAGAAATTTGGATCCGCTAAAGCTAGATTGCCAAATTTTTCCTTAAATGTGTGAGTAATATGGGTTCTTTGGTAATTCTCTCCCTACCAAAAAGTACATGTCGTATTTGGTGGTTGATAACATGTTGGGGGTTACCGTTATTTTTGTATATTTTCGTCCATCCACACTGAAAGTACTCAATTTGTTTTTCTCCACAAATAAATTGGCAACGCGTGACGATATGGAGCTTGGATTTAGTATAGCTCTAATTGACTGGCATTAATTATTTTTACAATACGCGTAATTCTAAATTTTCTAACTCAACATTTGGTGATGCAACAAAACATTATATCATTGGAAATAATCTTCCAACTCACATAAAACCTACCGCAAACTCAGTATATAATACTAATTCTTCAAATAACCAGTCTAAATAGATTTTTAATTGAAACACCACTACATCACGGACTCTCGCGTCACTATAAATCACAACATCCGATACAACCCAGCTTACGTCACCAACAATAACTTCAAGCGGGGCAACCAGCAAACCTCATGTAGAAATACTTGAGGCAAAAATTCTCTCAAACATATGTAAGTAGATATTCCAATGTTCCTGACACTTTATGAAAACACCGACGTTGAATTGATGGTGGAGGTAACTGAGTTATTTAAAATCGATTTAGTACAATAGTTGTTATTAAACATGAATTGTAATGTAATGTAAACTAATTTCCACATACATACATATATTCGCATAGATGCAGATATACATATGTACACACTCACTTACATACAAGGTCTGATCAAAAAATAACCGTTATTTTAAATTTTTTCAAAAAGTATTTATTTATTCATCAATAACTATCTTGTCCCCTTCAAAGTAATCCCCTCAGATATAATACACTTATGCCAGCGTTTCTTCCAATTCGCGAAACAATTCTGAAACGCGCTTTTTTATATCGCCAACAGCTCTTCAGTTTTGGGAAGAGGAAAAAGTCAGCGGGGACCAAGTCCGGTGAATACGGTGGTTGAGGCATGATAACGGTTTTGTTTTTGGATAAAAACTCACGCACAAGCATCGATGATTCGTCACCAGTTATGACCTTTTTGAGGAAATCTGGATCATCGTTGACGATGTTCAGCAGCTGCTGAGCGATGTCCATGCGACGTTGTTTTTGCTCAAAATTTAGTAAAAAATCGAAAAGCACACCAAAACACGACTAAGCTTTTTATCTGTCAAAAACAAACTGACAATCCAAAATGGCTGATATTGCCAACATATATAACAGACATGTGTACCAACATAATAGAAAAAAAAATGCGAAAATCGAACATACGTCACTCACGCAATTTGAAAATAACGGTTATTTTTTGATTAGAACTCGTATGCATCATATCAAAGATCAAGTCGGGAAAAGAAGTAGCGATTGTTTTCAACAATAATGAATATAACAATTTCATCATAGAACTCCCTTTTAATTTTAAATGTTTATCAATAAAAAAAGAAAGAAGAAGCAAACTGGCAAACAAAAAACTATCACCACCTAAGCTGGGCTGCTGGATCAGTTTAATTTCAAAATGCTTGGAAACTTTCAAAAGTCAATGCAAGATGTTCTAAAAGAAATGTAAAAGGTAAATAAAAAAGCCGATGGTTGGAAAAAATTTTATATCGAAATATTTCTAACGTTGGCTATATAGTAGTGTGTTAATTATTCGTGTTTTATATTTGTTCGAATGAAATTTCATGTTTTTTTTCTTGTTCGAACGAACGAATAACTTTGAACTTTTGTTCGAATATTCGAACGAACAAAGAATAAAAAAATTTATTCGAATAATTTCAAAAAAGTTTAATTAAGTTTAATATGAGTTTAATTTTTTTATTAACAAACAAAAAATAATTCATTACACAAGAAAAACAAATAGTTTTAAAAACAAACTTAGAATTATTATTAAAAACCGAAAGGAAATTAGTTAAGAAAAAAAAAAATTTTTTAATATGTTATTGATTTCTTTTAAAGTAATCATTTAAAAACAGTAGATAATCCCACTTTTTAGCTTGTAGATTGATCTTTTTTATTTTTAATAAAAGAACAAGTAGAAAAATATCTTTCGCAAATTGTTGATGTTGTGCTACCGTTAAAAAAAGGATTAAAAAGCATACCCAGTTTGTGTGTTCTTTTCTTTGATATTCAAACAATTTAAATCAACCTCAAAGTTGTTGACGATTTTTATATCAGTACAATTTTTTACTTTATTGATACAATTTTTTAGATCAGCTAATAAAACATCGTCAGTTACTTCAGAAATTTCATCTAATACTTCATCGTACTTGAGATTATTTGCGAAATTTTTATTACAAAATGTTCGTGAAATCAAAGTATCTACGTAATCTTTTTTACCTTTTTGTGGCATATTTTAAAAAGTTATTATTGGAAAGCTTAGGTATTTAAACGGGTTTAAGGGTCATAACAAAACTTACATGGGTTTATCGGGATTCTTTGTAAGTAAATAAAAACCGTAAGTATATTTTCGTAAACGTTATTAACGTGTATATATATATAGTGTAAATATTTATTGGCTTAAAACCGTTGAAATTTTATATATATATATATATATATTCAATATGGTGTGTGTATACGTTATTTATAAATATGTGTACATGTATATATAAATGAACATTAATTATATTTCACTTAAATATATTTTATTTTGTTTGTTTGCTTGTTTGTTCAAGTTCATATATATATTGTATGTAAATATGTGTTGGGTTTTGTTTATTTATTTGTACGTTTTGAACTCTGATTTTTATTTCCAACGATTTTTTATTCACTACAGAGCGAGAGTTATTTATCCACCTGATATTTCACGAACGAATGAACAATTTGTTGACCGTGCGAAAAAAAGGCAGCTTTATTTGTCGCCTTGAAGTTGGTGGTAAAGGGGGCATTGTTGGAAAAGGTCAGGGTTGGGTGGTAGTATATATTTTGTTTACTGAGGTGAACATCATCCCCGCCTGCGTATCTGGAAGAAAACAACGGATTTTATTATGAATCTTCACCAGAAAACGAAAGTGTATGAAATGGGTTAGTGAGTAAATAAAATATACTTATACTTTTGTGTAAAGTGTTAGCCGTAATAAGAACCCATTATAAGTCACCCAAGAGAAGAGCCTTGGGCTAATAAAGACACACCATCTATGCGTATAATATTGGACTTTAAAATCTGGCTGTATAGATCTCCACCCAATTCCATTTCTACTGGGGTATTACAATAGAAATTTGGATCCGCTAAAGCTAGATTGCCAAATTTTTCCTTAAATGTGTGAGTAATATGGGTTCTTTGGTAATTCTCTCCCTACCAAAAAGTACATGTCGTATTTGGTGGTTGATAACATGTTGGGGGTTACCGTTATTTTTGTATATTTTCGTCCATCCACACTGAAAGTACTCAATTTGTTTTTCTCCACAAATAAATTGGCAACGCGTGACGATATGGAGCTTGGATTTAGTATAGCTCTAATTGACTGGCATCCGAAGTGTGTCATTATGTGGATTTCAGCTGTGGGTACAATAACCTTCTGTAAAGACGTTGGCAAGCTGAAGGGTATAGCGGTCGAGGTACTAGTAGCCAATGACCGACGCGGTCGAGGTACTAGTAGCCAATGACCGATGCGGTGTTGGAACGGATGGTTTTTGATGCGAAATCGATAATGATGGTGTCGATATGTCTTTCAATATCCTTTCGGGACCATGTAAAATTGAGTGGTGCTTTCCACTACATTTGTGACAGCGTACTGGGCTAGTATATTTGCCTATTAAGTCGTTTCTAGCAAGGCAAATCACGCAATAATGCAAATCGACAACGGTTTTATATTTTTAGCCAAATTCATCCTTCTAAATTTTTTACACATTGTTAACTTGTGGTCCGCCTGACATAAGCCACGAGCAAAATGACGTCTCAAGTTATTATGTTTGACTTGATGGTATTGCTCTTGACGATTAGGTTTTCCACCAATATTGTTGGATGCCATGATCTGTATGAGAGTTTGTGAAAATAAATAGAATTGAAATGATAAGTGGGTTAAAATGAATGTAATACTTAAAGAATAGATCACTGTTATAATAATTTTATGGGTTAATTGGATAAGTAAATTTCTTGCAAAAAACAAGACAGTGATCAAACCGTTAAGTAAAGTAAGGGTGAGTATACATGAGTGAGTTGTGTATGTATATGTGAATGGGTTAGTGTGTTTACTCAAGGAACTTTACCATGAATTCACGTCGTGGGTAAAACTACAAGTTTCGTTATTGGACGTGTCAAAATCCCATTTAGAGTACGTATGTCGGCAACTCTGATGTGTCCGTCACTACCTGAGTAAGTTTTAATTATACGTCCAAGCAACCATTCATTTGGGGGTAAGTTATCTTGCCTTATAACAACAATATCATTTACTTCAACTTGTCGCTTCGGGTTTTTCCACTTAAATCTTTTATGTAGCTCTTTTAGGTATTCATCTTTCCATCTTCTGCAGAAATTGTGACGTTGAATCTTTAATTTTTGCCACCGATTTGCAAGGAAACATTTTCATTGCTACAATGGGGTTATGCGGGTGATAATATGGGTGAACCAATTAAAAAAAGACCTGGGGTTAAAGGATTCAAATCTTGCTGGTTGTCGCTTGACGGGCTTAAGGGTCTTGAATTGAGGCATCCTTCAATTCTAGCAAGAAGCGTTGCTAGTTCTTCAAAAGTGTATTTCAACATATTCAATTTCTTTAAATGCGATTTGAAGCTTTTTACGCCCGCTTCCCATAAGCCACCCATGTGTGGGGCAATCACTGATCCTTTTATTTGTTAGAGGAATTCCTGTCGTTTTTTTTCAATAAATGACTAGCTCCAACGAAATTTGTTCCATTGTCAGAGTAAATGGCGACAGGGCATCCCCGCCTCGAAAAATATCGGTCGAATACTGCCATAAAGGCTTGATTGATAGGTCGGATGTCGGTTCTAAATGAATTGCTTTTGTTGCAAAGCAAACAAAAACGCATACATATCCTTTTGTTATTTTACAATTTCTGCAATTACACAATTTGATATCAAACGGCCCGGCAAAGTCAACTCCAGTATAGTAAAAGGGGCGGGTTATTTGGGTACGTTCAGGTGGCAAAGCTGCCATAAATTATGTAGCTTGTCGATTCTTGTATTTTGTGCACGCTATACATTTGTGTATTATTGAACTAATGAGATTCTGAAGTTTCGGAATCCAATAGCCAGATCTCAGTATCCTTAATGTGAGTTGATTTCCTCCATGTAGAGTAACCAAATGCACATGCAAAGTTAACAATTAAGCAAACTGACTTGCGTATGGTATTAGAACTGGGTGTCTTCTGAATACGACAAACTATTTGAGTTGTCTAGTCGACCGTATGCGCGCATAATATTAGCAGAATCTTAAAATGGTGTTAGAGTGAGTAAGTTGTTTTTTTTTTTTGGAATTGGGTGTTTCATTTTTAGACAATTATATTCTTCTTCAAAATGTTTAAGATGACAGAGAATAATGAGTCTATCTTGTGTTGATTTTATCTTTATAGCATCAAGTTCAATGCTTGGGTGGGTTAATAAATTTACTTTACTTTTACTTTTATCGAGAATGATCTTCTCATTTCGGATTGATTGGGTTTGAGTGTGTGATGTTCTATCACAGAATCGATAAACGTATGACATTACTCTTAGAGCCTTTGACAATTTTGAAAATCGTAATAATATGTCTGGGTTTGTATCAGTTTGATTTTCAATGGGTGGGTTTATGTTAACTATAGTCGAAAATGATTTACTAATTTTAAATTCAGCTTGAGTTTCAAAGGGTTTGTGTGTTGTTGGCCATTTTGAGGGCGTTTCTTTGAGCCATAGTGGTCCATTCCACCACAGTATGTGTTCTTTTAATTCCTTTGCATTACATCCTCGGCTAGCAACATCGGCTGGGTTGTCATGCGAGGCAACATGGTTTCAGTTGTCCACGCCTACAGTTTCTAAAATTGTAGAAACTCTGTTTGCCACAAAAGTGTTCCATGAGTTGGGTGGTTTGCTGAGCCAAGCTAAGACTATTGATGAGTCTGTCCAAAAATATGTTTGATGTTGCGGTAAGTTTAGTTGGGTTATTACATTGTGGGTAATATTAGCTAACAACGCAGCACCACAAAGTTCTAATTTTGGTAGTGAGATTACTTTGATTGGTGCAACTCTCGTTTTAGCGAGAAGTAGGGTTACGATACAAGGTCCCTCTATAGGTGTAACTCGAGCATATAAAACTGCTGAATAGGCCTTTTCGGAAGCATCTGGAAAGCCATGAAACTCGATTTTTGCTGAAGGCGAAAAATTAATCCATCTCGGAATGCGGATTTGATCAATATTGTCATAGAACTGCAAAAACTTGTGCCATATAGTTAGGGTGAGTGGGGTGAGACATTCATCCCATGCTGTATTGTCTTGCCATATTTGCTGCATAATAATCTTGGCAGAAATGACAATTGGCGCTAGCCAGCCAGTGTGGGTCAGTGGGAATCCAGCCGAGTCAAGAGGTGTGATCAATTGTGTTTGAGCATTTTTAGCTTCTTCAATTGTATGACCTCCAGCCAGAACGTCATCTACATACATATTATTTTTCAAAATCTTCGAAGCAATTGGGTGGGTATTTTGAATGTCTTTGGCTAATTCGTTTAGGGTTCTAATAGCCAAATATGGAGCGCAATTGATTCCAAATGTCACTGTTTGCAGTTAAAATTCTTGAATAGGTTTATTAACGCTTTTACGAAAGATTATTCGTTGGAAGGGTGCTTGGGTTGGATTTAACATAATTTGCCTGTACATGTTTGTAATATCGCCGTTAATAACAATTTTATAAAAGCGCCATTTCAAAATAAGCACAACTAAATCTTGTTGTAGGGTGGAGCTTGTGTATAAAATGTCATTCAAACTATTACCGTTAGAAGTTTTACTCGAGGCATTAAAAACAACTCTAGTTTTTGTCGTTACACGTTCAAGTTTTATGACAGCATGATGGGATAAGTAATACTGATTGTTTGAAGTTATTTTAGGGTTATATGTTACGGGTTTCATATGACTTAAATCAATATATTCTTGCAGCACGTTATCATATTCTATTTTTAGGTCGGGTTTTTTTTAATCAAATTTCTTTCATTTCGTAAAACTTGAGCCATTGCGATATGGCGTGGGTTTCCTAATTCAATTGTATGGGATCGAAATGGAAGACTTACTTGATAACGGCCGTTGGATAATTTATGTGTAGTTGTAAC
This sequence comes from Nowickia ferox, assembly GCA_936439885.1. Classification (NCBI taxonomy): domain Eukaryota; kingdom Metazoa; phylum Arthropoda; class Insecta; order Diptera; family Tachinidae; genus Nowickia; species Nowickia ferox. Next base: position 55,529,349 of record OW387023.1, read on the forward strand.
ATAGTTTTCTTCACAAGCTAAGCCTTCTTCAGATGTTTTGGGTTTTGTGGGTATATCTTCTATTTCCCAGAACTTGGTTATAAATTTATCAAATTTTACCGAATTGAAATATGAGACAATGGGTTGAGGTGTATGTGATTTTTGGAAGGGTCCAGCCAAAATCCAACCAAATTCGGTTTCTTGAGCTATCAAGGTATCAAGAAAATCTTTTTTAACACTTGATTTTAAGATCTGTGGGTAGAAATCGCTGCCAATTATGAAATCTATCGGTCTGCTTTCGTAGAATTTCTGGTCAGCTAATTAAATATCCTCTAATTCTTTTATGTGGTTTGGGTTTAAGTGGTGGGTGGGTAAATTTTTTGTGAGGGTTTTAGCAACGATCGCTTGGATGTTCAATTTGAAATTATTTTCTGTGTTGGACATTAACATTACATTACATAATTTATTTGATTGCATTGAAACTACTTCATTAAGTCTTGAAATTTTAGCAACAATGGTTGTAGTGGGTAATCTCAGTTTTCGTCTAAGTTGGTCAGAAATAAACGAAAAATCAAAAGCTGGGTCAATTAGGGCTCTAGCTGGGAATTTTTCTCCTTGAACCTCAACATTTAAAACTGCTGTTCCTAGCAATTTTGTTCTGTCGTCTACCATGGGTTTGCTTGCACGGATATGTGTCGAAAAAGATTGTGCTGTATTTCGTGATGTTGATGGTTTATCGACATCAATTTGTGGGTTTGGGTTTGTGTAAAAGGGTATTGTGTTTTCCACCGCAGTATCTGCATGTAAAGGTGCTATGACAGTCCTTGATTATGTGTGCAATGGCTAAACAATTATAACATATTCCATTATTTTTTTCAAATTCAATCCTTTCATTTATACCTAATGAGGTAAATGAAGAGCATTCTCTTAGGGTGTGATTATTTTTACAAAGTTTGCAAATTGGTCGGGTTTATTCTGTGTATTATTTGTAGATTTTGTGTGACTTTGGTTATTTTGGGTTGGGTTTGGGTATTTGTTGTGGGGTTTAATTCTGGGGTGTATTTCTTTTTGAGAATGGGTTACGTTATGAAAAGTTTTGCCTCTTCTGTCAAACAAATTCTTATTTTCCTGGAACTGCTTGTCTTTTGGATGGGTGTTTTAATGTTCAAATTGATTCGGGACATCATTAACTGATGTTACCTCCTTATAAGTATTTGTCAAAAACAAATCGAGATCAGTCCATGATGGCATTTCTGAACAATCAGAAAGTGTTTTTTCAAACTGTATACGAACTTCTCTGGGTAGTTTTGTTGAACAGAGATACACAAAAATAGGATCCCAATTATCTGTGTCTATATCCAATGAAATCAAATTTGAAATACAACAATTTATTTTTCTTTGGAGCTTTCTTATTGAGTTACTACACATTGTACTCACAGTGGGTAAATTAAATAATGATTTTAATTGTGCATTAATTTGCATTCTTTTATTTTCATATTGGGAAACTAGATGATACCACGTGATAAGAAAACCATCATTTGTTAAGGGTTGCGTTATTGTGGCATTGAGTAAAGAGGGTCGCGTTTCTTGCAGTCCGGTTTCATTAATTCGAGTAGGGGTATCAATAGATTCTTCAATTTTTATCATAGTGCCCCTATAAAATTGCTTCGCTGCTCTAATTTGTTTTGTGATTTCGGGGACATTTATCGTACCATCTTTTGCTAACTCACCTAAATCAAGAGATTCTCTAATTTGTTTATATTTTTTGTCAATATCTGATAACAAAGTCTCCAATTCTCGTTTCCGGAATTGAAGTGCGGGTAAAGATTGGGAATAATCTTGGGAATTTTCATAATCCTCTTTTAACGCATTTAAGTCGATCTCAATATATCGTAATAAATCGGCAGCCAATGCTTTCAGTGTAGACATGTTGGGGGTTTCTTTAATTAAATTTGTGTGTTCAAAGATTTTGGGTAATAAAGGATAATAAATTTAACGAGTTTCACTTTTCTATAAAATTAGATTTGTACCAGCAGACAAATTTCCAACTGAGTATTTCGCAAGTATTTGTGTGTGCTACATAAAGTGATAGGAACTATTTGTTTTTCAAAGGCAATAAAAATATAAGTTTTTTTATATAACCTTATTTGGGTATATTGTTTACTGATTTGAAGTTATTTTTAATTGATTGCCTTTGAAATTAATATAAAATATTACTTGTAAATTGGAAATTTAAGAAAAATATATAAGTTGTAAAGATACAGACTTACCTTGTTTGCTGGGTATAGTGTACAAACCTCCACAAGAGTTAAAAAAAAATCTCTTGTGCTTTTATTTTTTTTTGTGTCTTCTTCCCGCTATGACTTGTGTTAAGTTGATTGGTATTGTTCTTGTTATAATTGTGCAGTGATTGTATTTAGATATGTAAATATGTAATGTGTTTTTAATTTATGTACTATGTCTTAAGAGTTTATTGAACTTTAGAATTTAAAGTACATATATAAAAATATATATACATATGTATGGATATTATTAAAGTTTGAATATATAGATATGTATATTACAGTGTAGGTTTGTATGTATGTATGTAAGAATACGTCTTTTGTAATTTTTTGTGTAAAAATTATTCTTGTAATGTGTTAATTTTATTTGTTTTTATGTAAATAAATAAATTTCAATTTGTTGAATTGTGTTTTGTTGTTTAATTTGTTAATTGCGTGAAATATTGTCGTTTTTGTAATAACTTGTACTTGTTTTATGTTAGATTATTAATTTTAATATTGAAATTTATATTTTTAAGTTTTATTTTTTGCGGACTGTATTTTATTTTCGCTGTTTCACTTCAGTAGGGTCGATAGGACCTGGTTTAAACGGGTTTAGGGGTCATAACAAAACTTACATGGGTTTATCGGGATTATTTGTAAGTAAATAAAAACCGTAAGTATATTTTCGTAAACGTTATAAACGTGTATATATGTATATATAATTAGTGTATATATTTATTGGCTTAAAACCGTTGAAATTCTATATACATATGTACAGGGTGTTTTTTTTAGAGGTATAGAACTTCGAATTGAAATAAAACACAAGAAAATCGTTTTAATGTCCATCAATTTGGCTTTATTGGAAGGATAATTTTATGCCATTAAATTTTAAATATGATTTCGGGCATGTGGCCGCCGCGGCTGGCTCGAATAAAGCCAATTCTACAGGTCCAATTTTCAACCACTTTTTCGAGCATATGGGGCCGTATGTTCGCAATAACGCCACGAATGTTGGCTTCCAAGTCCCTTAACGTTTCTGGTTTGTTGGCGTAGACGAGCGACTTCACATATCCCCAAAGAAAATAATCCAATGGTGTCAAATCACACGATCTTGGTGGCCAATTGACAGGTTATCCATGGTTAACCGAATTAATTGCTCTGATGGACGATTATGTCGACCATAAAATGGACGGAGCTTGCGGTAAACTTCGCGAACTGAACCATTATTTTCGAAATAAATTTGCACGATTTGCAAGCGTTGTTCTTTTGTCAACCTGTTCATGATGAAATGGCAAACGAAACTAAATATTAATCACTTGACAGCTGACAAAATGGCCGCCAGTTAAAAAAGTGATGCCAACTTAAAGTTCTATACCTCAGTAAAAAACACCCATATATATTCAAAAGTGTGTGAGTAGTAGTGAACTGCCAGTTTTGCGTACATTAAAATTGTGAAATTTTGCTGAAATTTGTAAAATTTTCCTAAAATTTTTCTGAAATTTGAGAAATTGTATTTTTTGTTTACATTAGGAGTTTTTTGTTTACATTAGTTGTGTGAACGGATGATTTTTTTGTAGTGACATTAATTGCATTTGAACGGGTGATTTTTTTTGTGGTAATGGATTAAAAATCATGAAATTGATTTTTCCAAATGCCGACTGCAAAACATAATATATTTTTTCGTACTATGGAAAAACGAGAAAATTAAGTTGCAAATGATTTTTCCTAATGCCGAAGGGAAAGTTGTGAGTGTTGTCAGACTAAGAAAATGTGTGAATGTTCATGATTTGGGGTGGGTGCGGATGTTGTCGTAATACCATCAGGAGAAATTATATTTGATGACTGCTGTATATATTGGGTGTTTTTTATTGAGGTATAGAAGTTTAAGTTGGCATCACTTTCTTAACTGGCGGCCATTTTGTCAGCTGTCAAGTGATTAATATTTAGTTTGGTTTGCCATTTCATCATGAACAGGTTGACAAAAGAACAACGCTTGCAAATCGTGCAAATTTATTTCGAAAATAATGGTTCAGTTCGCGAAGTTTACCGCAAGCTCCGTCCATTTTATGGTCGACATAATCGTCCATCAGAGCAATTAATTCGGTTAACCATGGATCGTTTTCGCACTACGTTTACTCTATGTGATAATACGCATCAGCAGAGACGTCGAACAGTGCGCACCGAAGAAACAATTGCCGCTGTAGAGCAAAGTGTTGAAGAGGACCCGAATGAATCGATTCGCCACCGTGCACAGCAATTGGAGCTTTGCCCATCAACTTTATGGAAGATTTTGCGCAAAGATCTTGGCTTGCGACCTTACAAGATCCAGCTTGTGCAAGAATTAAAGCCGCGAGACCATGCAATGCGTCGTGATTTTGGTGTATGGGCCGAAAATGAGATTGATCTCGATGCTGATTTTCATCGCAGAATTTTTTTCAGTGATGAGGCTCATTTTTGGTTGAATGGCTACGTCAACAAGCAAAATTGCCGCATTTGGAGTGAAGAGAATCCACATGAGACCCTTGAGACGCCATTACATCCACAAAAACTGACTGTTTGGTGTGCTCTATGGGCTGGTGGAGTCACTGGGCCATACTTCTTCCGAAATAATGCTGGAGAGTAAGTTACCGTTAATGGAGACCGGTATAGAGCCATGATAACCGACAATTTTGTTCCCGAATTGGATGGCATGACTCACAATCGACTTATTGAAGGAAACATTCGATGAGTGCATAATTTCGCGGAATGGACCTGTCAATTGGCCACCAAGATCGTGTGATTTGACACCATTGGATTATTTTCTTTGGGGATATGTGAACTCGCTCGTCTACGCCAACAAACCAGAAACGTTAGGGGACTTGGAAGCCAACATTCGTGGCGTTATTGCCAACATACGGCCCCATATGCTCGAAAAAGTGGTTGAAAATTGGACCTTAGAATTGGCTTTATTCGAGCCAGCCGCGGCGGCCACATGCCCGAAATCATATTTAAACGTTAATGGCATAAAATTATCCTTCCAATAAAGCCAAATTGATGGACATTAAAATGATTTTCTTGTGTTTTATTTCAATTCGAAGTTCTATACCTCTAAAAAAACACCCTGTATGTATGTATATATGTATGTATGTATGTATGATTTTCTCACGATAATATATTATTTATCAAGCACACATTTTATGATATAAAATGTTCTCATATATGTGAACACCCTAATGCTTGTGTGTGGGTGGTCGAGTTTGTCTGTCCCAGATAAGTTTATATTTTGTTTATTTGTTTAAGAAATATTTATTTCATAACATTATGAAATTCTTGAATGTGTATGTATGTACATACATACATATGCATGTGCGACCGTAGGAATTTGTGCTTGGAATATTTTGTGGCTCTGTAGAATACAGACGTAATATTTGTATACATTTATATTTTGCAACGCAGGCATTTCTTTGACTACTTTAAAAGCAGAGGATTTTCAATTAAGTACAGTCATCAGCAGAGAAACAAAAAGTAGAAATTTGCAAGTAAGCAGAGCTACCGCTACTAATTTTCGTATAAATACGCCAACTTTTCTAATCAACACTTACTTTATTGTATTTAGCAACATCATTCTCGTCAATCCATTATACTTCCGCGTTTATAATTTTGATTCAATTTGGAAAAATGAGTTCTTCGGGTTATAATTGTGGCATATGTAACAAAGTTTACAAATATCAAAAATCCTTTTTGGATCACCTTAAGACCTATAGTATGATGAAACAAGGGGGCAAAAATTAAGAGCAACCGCTCTCTCTTCAAAATCAGCAGCAGCAGTTAAACACTTTTCATCATCATCAGCAACAACATTTTCTACAATAACCTCAATATCAACTACCATTGAGTTATCAGCAATACGTTATGCCTAACTGTTACCCTACCCCAATGTCATGGAATAATCAGTTTTGGGGAATAGGAGTACCAATAGAATATGAGTACACTTAATCCCCTTACAGGAGATAATCAATTGCAGCAGTATTTCAATTTTATGCAATGACAACCTCTTACTTACCATCAACAACAGCAACAACAACAACATCAACAAGAACAACAGCCTCAACAACAAGGGGTAGATATCCTCGGAGGGACTTTATTGAACGATGCTATATATAATATAAATATAAATGATGAAGAAATAGAAGTAGAAGAAATAGGAGAAGAAACTCTGCCAAATCCAATGAATACTTCGCATGCTAGGACAGAAGAAGATAATGTGAGATATTATAAAATATCAAGAGCATTTAAAAATAATATCGTCACATATGGATTAAACAATAAAAAAGACCAACTGCTCTTGGAAGAGTTTGTTGGAGAAAATAAAAATATTTTCATAGAGATGCTTGAAAGTCGTTTGCTAAGCCACACAATTATAAAATTTAATATAAGTATTGTGGGAGAATATGTAAAAATTGTGGGTGAGGAATTGGAGCTCACTATATAATACATCATAGAGCTAAAATGAATTTGCTGCCGAAGGCAGATAATGTAGAAGAGCTATTTTCTAACCAAATATCAGAAATTAAAAATAAAATGTCTGAATTTCAAGAGAGGGACTCTGGATGGATACAAATTATGTATCTACTCCTGAAAAACTTTATACAAGAAAAGCTTGCATCAATATAGAAAACTATGATGCATATTGCTTCAAGTGGTGCTTGATTGCTGCAATGAATACCACTAAATATAGTAATCCAAAAATTTGTAGTACTTACAACATCCAAGATATTACAGCTGACATGATTTATACGCGAAATGGTGCGCCCATAAATTTTAAAAATTTAAGGTTCCGATTAGCACTAACTAAAATCAAAGAGTTCGAGGTGAATAATCCAGCAATAAGTGTGTATGTTTTTGGGTACAATGAGGCAGCTGATGAAATTATTGGTGCTTATTATGTGACCAAGGACGAGAAAATTAACCATGTAAACTTGCTGCTTTTAGAGAATGCAGAAGGCCATTACTACGTGTTGATAAAGAGTATATCAAAGTAAGTTAAAAAATTATACAACTCTTTATTTTAATGCTTCATATACTTGTTATATATTTCTATAAAATATGTACGTTTTATTTATAATCTTTTTTTTCTACTTTCTATTTTTTTGTCATTCACAGGCTTTTACAGAAGCAGACTACTAGGAATAGACACAAACTAATTTTCTGCAATAGCTGCTTGCAGTATACGCATAGAGAGAATGGAATGAGTAGCCATAAAGCAGAATGTGGTAAGATAGTAACCATTATGCCAACAGGTGCGGATGCTATTCTGCAGTTTAAGGGACATCAAAGAAAAATGGATGTTCCCTTCGTGGTATATGCAGACTTTGAGTGCATATTAGAAGATATAAGTGATAGTGTAAGTAGCAAAACTAGCTTAATTAAAGAGCATACACTTTGTGCATTTAGTTTTTATATTAAGTGTCTCCATGACAAAAAGTTAGATAAATTAAGAGTATATACAGGGAAAGATGCCTCACAAAAATTTGTAACATTTTTAACTCAAGATTGTGAGGAAATATACAATAATTATTTAGTAAATAATAGACAAATGGATACTTTATCCCATGATACAATTATACAAGGTACTTGCACAAGCCCAGCCTGTTAATGTATACAATGCAGAAAGTTGTCAAACTGTGTTTATAAGCTGCAAAAATGTTAGTGTATGTGTGTGAATAAAATTTGTACAGTGTTGCCAATGAATTTGCACATTGAAGAAAATTAGTTATTAAAATTAAAACAAAATTAAATAAAAATAGAACCCAAAGTAGAATTACACACATATTATACATGAATCTCATTACATGGTCTACAGATGAGAGTAAAAATTACACACTGTGTATTAGACACATATTGGCATCACTGAATGACTATAATCATGCATGAATGCCGCCTCTGCAATTGTACTTTAGTTACACTGTGATTGTTATTTTTAAAAACAAAAGACATCTGCTTCTGACAATTATAGGTATGTTTCTACCAACAAAATACGTGTGTTTCTTGGTGTTGCAATTTTGTTGTAGTCGTGCAAGTACCTTGTATAATTTTATCATGCTTTATCCCCTTCTGATATTTGTAATTTTTATAGTGCGGTGAATTGCCATATATGTCAAAAATTTTAAGTAAAGATCGCGTTAGAGATAACTGTCACATTAGTGGGAAATTTCGAGGTGCAGAACACAAAAACTGTAATTTAAATTACCACATACTCAAATTTATACCAGTATAAACGAATTAATTTATTCGACTCTTCGTGTAAAAATCGCGATATTGCTTATTCCAAAAATAAGGATTTAAGTACCAGACATAAAGCTGACAAAATACTTGAAAACTCCGCTTGGAATCGAGTTTTATCAAAAGATAGTAGTCTTGCTGAAAAATCATTTGTATATATGGTTACTAACGCAATGAATGCCAAAACAAAATTTGGTATGGTTGTGGAGAAAAAGAAATATGTTAAAAAGAACAAACTAAATGGTAAAACACTATTTAGAACATCAATTAGAGCTGCAACAAAAATACTAAAAAAAGAAAAACCCTTAGATATTAACTCAGCTATTAAAATTGCACGAAAAACTATTAACAAGTCATTAAAAGGAAGAAAATCTCAAATTATAGTATCACGTGTGATACGTGTCCCAAAAATTGGTGGTTTTTTTGCCTCTAATACCAATTTTAACTGCTCTGAGTGCAATTGGTAGTCTAACAACTGGACGTGCTGCTATAGCTAAGGCTGTAAATGCAACAAAGAATGCAAAAAATCAACTTGATGAAGCAACTAGACATAATGGAGCTTTAGAATCTATATCAGTTGGAAAAGGGCTTTACTTGAAACCATATAAAAAGGGTTATGGTTTAGTTTACACAGAAGAATCAAAAAACTCTTAGAGATGCTACCCAACAGACCACTATCTGATGTGGACCTTATACATTTCTCTTTAAATATTCCATATTTTAGAGGAGTTTTCATGTTGAATACTCTACCAAAAAGATCAAAGAAAATAGAATTTAGAATAATCAATTTAGATGTATCAACAGGACCTGATACACATTGGGAAGTATATTACAAAAACAGCAATGAAAAATAATATTTCGACAGCTTTGGAAACTTACAACCTCCTTTGGAAGTAGTCAAATATCTTGGTACAAATATAAAATACAACTATAATCAACATCAGAATTTTAATAAATTTACCTATGGTCATTCATGTCTTAAATTTCTTTATGAAATAACTCCAAAAATTAAATAAAACACAACCATTTATATTTTACAAAACTTTTTAATGTCTTTTTATTTATAATTTAACATAGAATTAATTTATTTTATTGCCAAATAGGATACTGTGAATTTTGAATCAAAAATTCACTTAGCTCATTCTCAAGGATTAAGGTTTGGTCACCTTCTCTACTCAAGTGATATGATCCGCTCGAGAGATCCTTAATTTCATCATCGGTTAAAGTATTGTATCGTTTAGGCAGGGACATTATGTTGTTTTCCATTTCAACTTTTAGTGTTGGTCCATATTTTGTTGTTACACGTTTTACAGTTTGAATATTGTATTTAATTGATGTTTCGAGCTCCTTTATATAAATTAATGTTTTGTTGTTTAGTGAATTAAATCTTGATGTTAGATTTTTGGTGGAGTTCAATTTTTATTTAGTTCTTATCACTTTAAATGTTCAATTGAAAATGATCTTAAAAGTAGTGATGATGACTTCAAGAAGGCTTATCAAAAATATTTATGGTGAAATAGTGAATAAGTGGGGGATAGTGATAGAGAGAAAGAGATAGCTATAGAGAGAAAAGGGATAGAGAGAGAAAAAGTGGAAGTATGGAATAGAGATGCTAGTATAGATATTTTAAAGATCAAGAGATGCTACTTTCAAAATTTAGTGAGCAAATTAGTATCAAAGGGGCCTTGAAACTATCATCATCATTCATTCATTAGCAAATAAGAAAACGAGTCAAATAAGAAGAACTTTAAATCAATTCATATCAGACTTTCATAGCTTCAGGCTATATGACCATTTCGAGCTGATAAAATTTTTAAAAATATGTTGGAGGAAAATGAAGAATATGGCATAATGGAAGATGAAGATAACACAGAGGAGCATTTTGGAAACTGCCCATGGTACGATCCGAACTGTAAGGAAGGACCAGACACCTGTAGGTGGCCTATATATTTTTCACGAAAAGCTATTTTGGAAAATTTTATATTTTCATACTATGAAATGTTTCCATCATTGTCATTACAATAAAATAAAATTAAAATGTATTATTAAAATATTTCTTGTTTTACATTATTTTTTCAAAACGATAAGTAGGAATCATCTTTTCGATTAGAGAATAATAGAAACTTGTGTGTAGTGAAAAATTCATGGACTTATCCGAAAATCAAAATTTGTTTGTCTTTATGAAAATATTAAATGAAATTTAATGAAATTTCATAATATTGTGAAATTTAATTTTTCATGTGCAGAACCCCTCAAGGAAACTTTAACAAGACTGTGCATGATTAAGTGAAATAAAAACAAAACCAAAATATTGTAAACAAAAATATGCAAATAAGCAAAAACAAAAATTTGTTGATCTAACTAAGTACATCAAATAGAGAAACAAAATACATGCATATAAGACACTTGTTGTTAAAATTTCTATTTAGTAAATTTAAGATGAAATAAAAAAGCTTTTCCATATTTCATTCTGTTTTCAATATTTTATTTCAAATTTTTTCTTAAATAATTCTTGTGTATATGTACATCACTTTTTGTCTTATTTTGACAATAAAATATATTTCTTAATAACTAAGATTTTATGTATATTAATTTTTACAATGATATATTTTTTCTTAATAACTAAGATTTTATGTACAATAATTTTTATAATAAAAGAATTTGTCGTAATAACTAAGATTTTAACAATAATAGAATTTTTCTTAATAATTAAAATTGTATGTACATTAATTTTTAATTAATTTTATACGTTTTCTTGTATGCTAGCAATCTCTTTTAGCAACATGTCAAGTTCGTATTCGTAGATTTATTAAATAGACAATTTTTATAAGAGGCTTAACTATACTTATCTAATATTGCTCACTTTACCCCCTTCGATTTTTTAGTCTCATTTTAATAAAATATTTTAGTTCGTAATATTGACATGGATCCAGCTCATATATACCCTTGCCAAGTTTTCTAAAGTTCTCGAAAATATCTGTTAGTAAGAGGATGTCTGTTTTTAAGTAAAGTTCCAAGTAATCTTTCATTGTTTTGCAACCAAAAGTATTCCATACCACTAGAGCATGTGAGTATTCCTCTAAAGAACACTCTTTATAGTTCAGCTTATTAAAGAAATCACTGGGTGAAGGGAGCTGACATTCATCTAGTTTTGGAATAAGTTTAGGAACTCATACGGAAAAATACCTTTTTTCTTAATGAGCTGAAACTCTTTTTCTGACTGAAATAAAGATCTTATAGTGCTGAAATCATTATCTGACAAATTGCAAGCCAATGATTCGAAACTCTCAGCCATAAAGCGTATTGTATCAAGAAATCTGATTTCAAGATTATGACCATCGCTCATATTTGTAAATTGGGAGAGTGATATATAAAGCTCCTTATTGAGAGGGAGTACTTTAAGTTGCATTGAAATTTCACCTAATTCTTTAATAAAACGATGTGAGTTATAATTTGAGTAGTTGTGAAAGTAAACTGGTATAAATTTGGGTATTTGGTAATTTAAATTACAGTTTTTGTGGGCTGCACCTCTAAATTTCCCGCTAATGTGATAGTGATCTCTAACGCGATCTTTACCTAAAAATTTTTGACATATATGGCAATTCACCGCACTATAAAAATTACAAATGTCAGAAGGGGATAAAGTATCCATTTGTCTATTATTCACTAAATAATTATTGTATATTTCCTCACAATCTTGAGTTAAAAATGTTACAAATTTTTATGAGGCATCTTTCCCTATATATACTCTTAATTTATCTAACTTTTTGTCATGGAGACACTTAATATAAAAACTAAATGCACAAAGTGTATGCTCTTTAATTAAGCTAGTTTTGCTACTTACACTATCACTTATATCTTCTAATATGCACTCAAAGTCTGCATATACCACGAAGGGAACATTCATTTTTCTTTGATGTCCCTTAAGCTGCAGAATAGCATCCGCACCTGTTGGCATAGTGGTTACTATCTTACCACATTCTGCTTTATGGCTACTCATTCCATTCTCTCTATGCGTATACTGCAATCAGCTATTGCAGAAAATTAGTTTGTGTCCATTCCTGGTAGTCTGCTTCTGTAAAAGCCTGTGAATGACAAAAAAATAGAAAGTAGAAAAAAAAGATTATAAATAAAACGTACATATTTTATAGAAATATATAACAAGTATATGAAGCATTAAAATAAAGAGTTGTATAACTTTTTAACTTACTTTGATGGCCTAGTGATGGCCTTCTGCATTCTCTAAAAGCAGCAAGTTTATATGGTTAATTTTCTCGTCCTTGGTCACATAATAAGCACCAATAATTTCATCAGCTGCCTCATTGTACCCAAAAACATACACACTTATTGCTGGATTATTCACCTCGAACTCTTTGATTTTAGTTAGTGCTAATCGGAACCTTAAATTTTTAAAATTTATGGGCGCACCATTTCGCGTATAAATCATGTCAGCTGTAATATCTTGGATGTTGTAAGTACTACAAATTTTTGGATTACTATATTTAGTGGTATTCATTGCAGCAATCAAGCACCACTTGAAGCAATATGCATCATAGTTTTCTATATTGATGCAAGCTTTTCTTGTATAAAGTTTTTCAGGAGTAGATACATAATTTGTATCCATCCAGAGTCCCTCTCTTGAAATTCAGACATTTTATTTTTAATTTCTGATATTTGGTTAGAAAATGGCTCTTCTACATTATCTGCCTTCGGCAGCAAATTCATTTTAGCTCTATGATGTATTATATTGAGCTCCAATTCCTCACCCACAATTTTTACATATTCTCCCACAATACTTATATTAAATTTTATAATTGTGTGGCTTAGTAAACGACTTTCAAGCATCTCTATGAAAATATTTTTATTTTCTCCAACAAACTCTTCCAAGAGCAGTTGGTCTTTTTTATTGTTTAATCCATATGTGACGATATTATTTTTAAATGCTCTTGATATTTTATAATATCTCACATTATCTTCTTCTGTCCTAGCATGCGAAGTATTCATTGGATTTGGCAGAGTTTCTTCTCCTATTTCTTCTACTTCTATTTCTTCATCATTTATATTTATATTATATATAGCATCGTTCAATAAAGTCCCTCCGAGGATATCTACCCCTTGTTGTTGAGGCTGTTGTTCTTGTTGATGTTGTTGTTGTTGCTGTTGTTGATGGTAAGTAAGAGGTTGCCATTGCATAAAATTGAAATACTGCTGCAATTGATTATCTCCTGTAAGGGGATTATAAGTGTACTCATATTCTATTGGTACTCCTATTCCCCAAAACTGATTATTCCATGACATTGGGGTAGGGTAACAGTTAGGCATAACGTATTGCTGATAACTCAATGGTAGTTGATATTGAGGTTATTGTAGAAAATGTTGTTGCTGATGATGATGAAAAGTATTCTGCTGCTGCTGCTGATTTTGAAGAGAGAGCGGTTGCTCTTGATTTTTGCCCTCTTGGTTCATCATACTATCTTTTTAAGGTGATCCAAAAAGGATTTTTGATATTTGTAAACTTTGTTACATATGCCACAATTATAACCCGAAGAACTAATTTTTCCAAATTGAATCAAAATTATAAACGCGGAAGTATAATGGATTGACGAGAATGATGCTGCTAAATACAATAAAGTACTGATGTGTTGATTAGAAAAGTTGGCGTATTTATACGAAAATTAGTAGCGGTAGCTCTGCTTACTTGCAAATTTCTACTTTTTGTTTCTCTGCTGATGACTGTACTTAATTGAAAATCCTCTGCTTTATAATAATCGTAGTGAAAGAAATGTCTGCGTTGTATTTATGTACATACATACATACATACCCATTCAAGAATTTCATAATTTTATGAAATAAATATTTCTTAAATAAATAAACAAAATATAAACTTATCTGGGACAGACAAACTCGACCACCCACACAAAAGCATTAGGGGGTTCACATATATGAGAACATTTTATATCATAAAATTTTGGCATGATAAATAATTTATTAAAAATCATTTTCATGATTTTCCCGTCGGCATTAGGAAAAATTAATTTTCCCGTTTTCCCGTAGTAGGAAAAAATATGTGATGTTTTGCCGTCGGCATTTGGAAAAATCAATTGCATGATTTTTAATCCATTACCACAAAAAAATCACCCGTTCACATGCAATTAATGTCACCACAAAAAAAATCATCCGTTCACACAACTAATGTAAACAAAAAATTCCTAATATAAACAAAAAACACAATTTCTCAAATTTCTGAAAAATTTCTCAAATTTCAGGAAAACTTTACAAATTTCAGCAAAATTTCACAATTTTAATGTACGCAGAACTGGCAGTTCACTACTACTTCTGTGTATACGTTATTTATAAATATGTGTATATGTATATATAAATGAACATTAATTATTCCACTTAAATATATTTTATTGTTTGTTTGTTTAAGTTCATATACATATGTATTGTATGTAAATATATGTTGGGTTTTGTTTATTTGTTTATAGGTTTTGAACTCTTATTTTTATTTCCAAAGATTTTTTATTCAATATTGAGCGAGAGTTATTTATCCACCTGATATTTCAGGAACGAATGAACAATTTATTGGTCGTGCGAAAAAAGGCAGCTTTATTCGTCGACTTGAAGTTGTTGGTAGTTGGTTTAGGGGGCATTGTTGGAAAAGGTAAGGGTTGGATAGAAGTATATATTTTGTTCACTGAGGTGAACATTAGGAATAATATTATTTATTTGTTCATTTATAACAATAAACAACCGTGCCCATAGGGCTTATGATTAAATCTGTAGAAAAGCAGTTGTTTTTTAAACTCTTAACCAGGAATTGTAAGACACCTTCCGATTCCATTAAGGAGGCATTATCTTTTCAAAGCAAAAAAACAAAAGATGCGTTTAGCGAACATATACAAACATGCTTACACGAGTATTTATAATTTGGAGTAATTTGATTACTTAACATCATATTGTTAACAAATTAAAAAGTTATGAAATGTAAAATACTTTTTATTCAAATTGATTAAGGAAATTTTTCGAATATTCGAATATTCTACAAAAATGATTCGAATAATTTTTTATTCTAAATTGAAAACAGTTGTTCGGTCGAACAAAAATGATATAAAGTTGTTCGAATATACGAATAATTTTTGATCGAATGACAACACTATTATATAGGGTAAATCAACTTTAACTACATGGAAATTAAATATATTAAATATTTAAATTTTAGTTACTCCAACTATAGAGTTTGTATTATAAGGAATTCAGTTTTACGTAAAACAGAAACTCCGCAAAAACTGTTAAGTAAATACACATAAATATTAAAACAACGTTATTTAATTTCAAAGAAAAAACTATGAAGATATTTCACAATTAGACTTGGCGAATATTTACAACAACAACAAAAGACTTGTCCCATGCTCAAGTATTTAGGGGATCTTAACAATCACACATATCTACATCGTGAAAATATACCAACCGTCCACCAAGCCTTTGACGCTTGAAAAGCCGTTCAGTCAAAGAAGACGAATGTACTTAAATAAACAAACTTATCACAGACAGCCAAACTCTATCCCACGCACACACAAACACAATTTCCCCACGATCGTACATAAGAATTACACAAAATCTGAAATTAGTATTTCTCAAAATAGACAGACGGACCTTAACACTGGATAAATTTTAGCTTGACAATATATAAAGCAATCTCATCCTCCAATACAAAAAAAATACTAGGATTAGGGACGTTCATATATATAATAATATATATTTTATAGCACCAAATATTGCTTAACCCGGTGCGCTTTTCTACACCCATCAGTGTGAAATGAAATCTGTGGCAATTAATAATAATGGCTTCAGTCGAAATTTCTTGTTTTGAGATATTAAGGGTTTTGTCTTTTTTTGTGTTTAGTTTTTACATAAAATGTTTCCATGTACAGACCAAACGGTTGTCCGGATTTTGAATAAGTTTTTTCTGTTTGAAAGGAGACTTCATCGAGAGGGTTCTTAGCTATGTTTTAAGAAAATTGGTCCAACAATTTAGAAGATATCACATCTTTTCTAGATATATCGGGGGTTTTTAATATTTTAATTTTTGTTATTAATAATAACATTTTATAATTGAAATTTAGCTGAGTGATAGATCTTAAAGAAGAGAATAAGAAAATGTAATAAAATGAAAAAGCACTTATGTCAACTTAAGCCATTATTATTTATTGCCACAGAAATAAAAAGTGTTTATATAATTAAAAAAATGTTTTAGTGATCTTCAAATGTCACCTTTTCGCTTTGGGATTTTATTTTGTTTTTATTTTTTTTTTTACGTTGCGATCTGATGTTTTTTGGAGGCATTTTATTGCTTTATGTATAAAATTATTTCTGAGTTAGTTTTTAGAACACAAATTGTATTTAACACCCGTATTCTAAGCTCTATGAGAAAATAAAAATTATAATAATTGACAATTTTTATATTGCTAATTTTAATTTTATTATTTAATTAATATTATTATTTGTCCCAAAGTTCAGAATAAGGAGGTTATAATCATAAATTTGTGGAAATTATAAAACAAACTTTATTGTACTTAAAACTTAAATTTTTTAATAAGTCTTTTACGAAGTTTTTGTTTTGATTTTTTAGGTAAAATATTAACGTATTATCAATTTTTCGGGCGGGCAGTTTTCATCTTCCTCACATTTAAAAAAAAAAATCGTGAACCTTTTCCATATGCAGAGATCATTTTGAAAATTGGTCGAAAAAAACACGACGAAGTTACAGAAATGATATTTGATAACAAATTTCTGTGGCGGGCATTTTGCTTCCACCCCCCCCAGTATTTAAAAAAGTTTAATGGGCTTTTGCCATATGCAAATATACTCTTAATTTATCTAACTTTTTGTCATGGAGACACTTAATATAAAAACTAAATGCACAAAGTGTATGCTCTTTAATTAAGCTAGTTTTGCTACTTACACTATCACTTATATCTTCTAATATGCACTCAAAGTCTGCATATACCAGGAAGGGAACATTCATTTTTCTTTGATGTCCCTTAAGCTGCAGAATAGCATCCGCACCTGTTGGCATAGTGGTTACTATCTTACCACATTCTGCTTTATGGCTACTCATTCCATTCTCTCTATGCGTATACTGCAATCAGCTATTGCAGAAAATTAGTTTGTGTCCATTCCTGGTAGTCTGCTTCTGTAAAAGCCTGTGAATGACAAAAAAATAGAAAGTAGAAAAAAAAGATTATAAATAAAACGTACATATTTTATAGAAATATATAACAAGTATATGAAGCATTAAAATAAAGAGTTGTATAACTTTTTAACTTACTTTGATGGCCTAGTGATGGCCTTCTGCATTCTCTAAAAGCAGCAAGTTTATATGGTTAATTTTCTCGTCCTTGGTCACATAATAAGCACCAATAATTTCATCAGCTGCCTCATTGTACCCAAAAACATACACACTTATTGCTGGATTATTCACCTCGAACTCTTTGATTTTAGTTAGTGCTAATCGGAACCTTAAATTTTTAAAATTTATGGGCGCACCATTTCGCGTATAAATCATGTCAGCTGTAATATCTTGGATGTTGTAAGTACTACAAATTTTTGGATTACTATATTTAGTGGTATTCATTGCAGCAATCAAGCACCACTTGAAGCAATATGCATCATAGTTTTCTATATTGATGCAAGCTTTTCTTGTATAAAGTTTTTCAGGAGTAGATACATAATTTGTATCCATCCAGAGTCCCTCTCTTGAAATTCAGACATTTTATTTTTAATTTCTGATATTTGGTTAGAAAATGGCTCTTCTACATTATCTGCCTTCGGCAGCAAATTCATTTTAGCTCTATGATGTATTATATTGAGCTCCAATTCCTCACCCACAATTTTTACATATTCTCCCACAATACTTATATTAAATTTTATAATTGTGTGGCTTAGTAAACGACTTTCAAGCATCTCTATGAAAATATTTTTATTTTCTCCAACAAACTCTTCCAAGAGCAGTTGGTCTTTTTTATTGTTTAATCCATATGTGACGATATTATTTTTAAATGCTCTTGATATTTTATAATATCTCACATTATCTTCTTCTGTCCTAGCATGCGAAGTATTCATTGGATTTGGCAGAGTTTCTTCTCCTATTTCTTCTACTTCTATTTCTTCATCATTTATATTTATATTATATATAGCATCGTTCAATAAAGTCCCTCCGAGGATATCTACCCCTTGTTGTTGAGGCTGTTGTTCTTGTTGATGTTGTTGTTGTTGCTGTTGTTGATGGTAAGTAAGAGGTTGCCATTGCATAAAATTGAAATACTGCTGCAATTGATTATCTCCTGTAAGGGGATTATAAGTGTACTCATATTCTATTGGTACTCCTATTCCCCAAAACTGATTATTCCATGACATTGGGGTAGGGTAACAGTTAGGCATAACGTATTGCTGATAACTCAATGGTAGTTGATATTGAGGTTATTGTAGAAAATGTTGTTGCTGATGATGATGAAAAGTATTCTGCTGCTGCTGCTGATTTTGAAGAGAGAGCGGTTGCTCTTGATTTTTGCCCACTTGGTTCATCATACTATCTTTTTAAGGTGATCCAAAAAGGATTTTTGATATTTGTAAACTTTGTTACATATGCCACAATTATAACCCGAAGAACTAATTTTTCCAAATTGAATCAAAATTATAAACGCGGAAGTATAATGGATTGACGAGAATGATGCTGCTAAATACAATAAAGTACTGATGTGTTGCTTAGAAAAGTTGGCGTATTTATACGAAAATTAGTAGCGGTAGCTCTGCTTACTTGCAAATTTCTACTTTTTGTTTCTCTGCTGATGACTGTACTTAATTGAAAATCCTCTGCTTTATAATAATCGTAGTGAAAGAAATGTCTGCGTTGTATTTATGTACATACATACATACATACCCATTCAAGAATTTCATAATTTTATGAAATAAATATTTCTTAAATAAATAAACAAAATATAAACTTATCTGGGACAGACAAACTCGACCACCCACACAAAAGCATTAGGGGGTTCACATATATGAGAACATTTTATATCATAAAATTTTGGCATGATAAATAATTTATTAAAAATCATTTTCATGATTTTCCCGTCGGCATTAGGAAAAATTAATTTTCTCGTTTTCCCGTAGTAGGAAAAAATATGTGATGTTTTGCCGTCGGCATTTGGAAAAATCAATTGCATGATTTTTAATCCATTACCACAAAAAAATCACCCGTTCACATGCAATTAATGTCACCACAAAAAAAATCATCCGTTCACACAACTAATGTAAACAAAAAATTCCTAATATAAACAAAAAACACAATTTCTCAAATTTCTGAAAAATTTCTCAAATTTCAGGAAAACTTTACAAATTTCAGCAAAATTTCACAATTTTAATGTACGCAGAACTGGCAGTTCACTACTACTTCTGTGTATACGTTATTTATAAATATGTGTATATGTATATATAAATGAACATTAATTATTCCACTTAAATATATTTTATTGTTTGTTTGTTTAAGTTCATATACATATGTATTGTATGTAAATATATGTTGGGTTTTGTTTATTTGTTTATAGGTTTTGAACTCTTATTTTTATTTCCAAAGATTTTTTATTCAATATTGAGCGAGAGTTATTTATCCACCTGATATTTCAGGAACGAATGAACAATTTATTGGTCGTGCGAAAAAAGGCAGCTTTATTCGTCGACTTGAAGTTGTTGGTAGTTGGTTTAGGGGGCATTGTTGGAAAAGGTAAGGGTTGGATAGAAGTATATATTTTGTTCACTGAGGTGAACATTAGGAATAATATTATTTATTTGTTCATTTATAACAATAAACAACCGTGCCCATAGGGCTTATGATTAAATCTGTAGAAAAGCAGTTGTTTTTTAAACTCTTAACCAGGAATTGTAAGACACCTTCCGATTCCATTAAGGAGGCATTATCTTTTCAAAGCAAAAAAACAAAAGATGCGTTTAGCGAACATATACAAACATGCTTACACGAGTATTTATAATTTGGAGTAATTTGATTACTTAACATCATATTGTTAACAAATTAAAAAGTTATGAAATGTAAAATACTTTTTATTCAAATTGATTAAGGAAATTTTTCGAATATTCGAATATTCTACAAAAATGATTCGAATAATTTTTTATTCTAAATTGAAAACAGTTGTTCGGTCGAACAAAAATGATATAAAGTTGTTCGAATATACGAATAATTTTTGATCGAATGACAACACTATTATATAGGGTAAATCAACTTTAACTACATGGAAATTAAATATTTAAATTTTAGTTACTCCAACTATAGAGTTTGTATTATAAGGAATTCAGTTTTACGTAAAACAGAAACTCCGCAAAAACTGTTAAGTAAATACACATAAATATTAAAACAACGTTATTTAATTTCAAAGAAAAAACTATGAAGATATTTCACAATTAGACTTGGCGAATATTTACAACAACAACAAAAGACTTGTCCCATGCTCAAGTATTTAGGGGATCTTAACAATCACACATATCTACATCGTGAAAATATACCAACCGTCCACCAAGCCTTTGACGCTTGAAAAGCCGTTCAGTCAAAGAAGACGAATGTACTTAAATAAACAAACTTATCACAGACAGCCAAACTCTATCCCACGCACACACAAACACAATTTCCCCACGATCGTACATAAGAATTACACAAAATCTGAAATTAGTATTTCTCAAAATAGACAGACGGACCTTAACACTGGATAAATTTTAGCTTGACAATATATAAAGCAATCTCATCCTCCAATACAAAAGAAATACTAGGATTAGGGAGGTTCATATATATAATAATATATATTTTATAGCACCAAATATTGCTTAACCCGGTGCGCTTTTCTACACCCATCAGTGTGAAATGAAATCTGTGGCAATTAATAATAATGGCTTCAGTCGAAATTTCTTGTTTTGAGATATTAAGGGTTTTGTCTTTTTTTGTGTTTAGTTTTTACATAAAATGTTTCCATGTACAGACCAAACGGTTGTCCGGATTTTGAATAAGTTTTTTCTGTTTGAAAGGAGACTTCATCGAGAGGGTTCTTAGCTATGTTTTAAGAAAATTGGTCCAACAATTTAGAAGATATCACATCTTTTCTAGATATATCGGGGGTTTTTAATATTTTAATTTTTGTTATTAATAATAACATTTTATAATTGAAATTTAGCTGAGTGATAGATCTTAAAGAAGAGAATAAGAAAATGTAATAAAATGAAAAAGCACTTATGTCAACTTAAGCCATTATTATTTATTGCCACAGAAATAAAAAGTGTTTATATAATTAAAAAAATGTTTTAGTGATCTTCAAATGTCACCTTTTCGCTTTGGGATTTTATTTTGTTTTTATTTTTTTTTGTACGTTGCGATCTGATGTTTTTTGGAGGCATTTTATTGCTTTATGTATAAAATTATTTCTGAGTTAGTTTTTAGAACACAAATTGTATTTAACACCCGTATTCTAAGCTCTATGAGAAAATAAAAATTATAATAATTGACAAATTTTTATATTGCTAATTTTAATTTTATTATTTAATTAATTTTATTATTTGTCCCAAAGTTCAGAATAAGGAGGTTATAATCATAAATTTGTGGAAATTATAAAACAAACTTTATTGTACTTAAAACTTAAATTTTTTAATAAGTCTTTTACGAAGTTTTTGTTTTGATTTTTTAGGTAAAATATTAACGTATTATCAATTTTTCGGGCGGGCAGTTTTCATCTTCCTCACATTTAAAAAAAAAAATCGTGAACCTTTTCCATATGCAGAGATCATTTTGAAAATTGGTCGAAAAAAACACGACGAAGTTACAGAAATGATATTTGATAACAAATTTCTGTGGCGGGCATTTTGCTTCCACCCCCCCCAGTATTTAAAAAAGTTTAATGGGCTTTTGCCATATGCAAATAAAATTTTGAAAATTTATCCACAAACGACAAAATTATCAAGTTAATTAATTTTTTTTTTGGTGGGCACATTTCGACCCCTCCTCACAACATTAACAACAAAACTTGGTAGACCTCTTTCATAAGCAAAATACAAAACCGGGCAATTTGCAACCTCCGTCCCCACCCCTTAATTTCCAAAAAAAAAAATAAGTCTAGCTCTTCCGCATGAAAAAAGAATTTTGGAATATGACAAAGTTATTTGATATTCACTTCTTAAAGGCGTGCACTTTGCTTCCTCTTCTACCAAAAAATTAAAAAAAAAATTTGTTGACCCTTTTCCATATGCAAAATGAGTTTTAAAAATTGGTCCACAAAGGAAAAAAATATTTGGTAATACATTTTGGAATGGTACACTTTGATTTACCCTCCCCCAACTAAAAAAACATTGGTGGGACTTTTTCATATGCAAAAAGAATTTTGAAACATGGTCCACAAACGACATAGCAACTTGATAATCCAACTTTTTAGCGGACACATTTAGCCCCCTTCTCCCCCCTCCTAAAATTTAGAAAAAAATAAAGTGGACCTCTTCCATATGCAAAAAGCACTTTGAAAATTGGTCGATAGATGACGAAGTTATTTATAATCAATTAATGGGGCGTGCAATTAGCTGCCACCCCTCGAAAAAAAAAATAAAAAAATAAGTGGACTTTTTCATATGAAAAAAATGGCGGAGTTATGCTCGTTAATATTGGTGTCTATTCTGGAATACGCGTCGACTTGGTGAAAGTTACATGCAAAACAAAAACAAAACTGTGTAAATGTAAACAAATTGTTTTTGTTTCTCATACAAAAGTAATTTTTTTAAAAGAGAGAGAAACGCGTTGAAATTCTCACGTTTATTTCATTTTAGAAATGTATGGCAAACAAAAACAATTTTTGAAAATTTGTATTTATTTTAATGTAAAGTTTCACTTTTTCGACGCGTTTTCCAGAATAGCCCCCATTATAAAACAAACCTGTTAAATATATACTATGTGGAAGAAGTAACATAATTTAAAAAAAAGTGAAAAAAATTTATATAATAATTCATTCCGGATTCCCAGGTAAATGTTGTGAGTATTTCAGAAAGATCGGTCAAGAGGTCTGGCCCGTTTATACATATAGATATATACTCGTACATATATATTGTGAATGGTCCGCCAGATAACTTTTTTTTTTCAAAAACAGCTTCGGCTGTGTGGCACGTAGCGCCGTCCTGTTGAAACCAAATGTTGCCAATATCCTCCTCTTCAATTTTTGTGAACAAAAATTCGTTCAACATGGCCCGATAACGATCGCCATTGACTGTAACGGCCACTCCTTGCTCATTTTCGAAAAAAAATGGCCCAATTATGCCTCTGGAGCAAAATCCGCACCAAAAAATGACTCGTTTTGGGTGCGTAGGCTTTCAATGTATGCGTGCGGGTTTTCTCTGCCCCAAATGCGACAATTTTGCTTGTTTACATACCCGCCAAGATCAAAATGAGCTTCATCTGAAAATATGATTTTTTTTTGGCAAAATGGGCATCTTCTGTAAGTCGATCGCAGGCAATATTTCCCAGCGTTGTTCAAGCGTATGCACAACCATATTCGTTCAGGGGGAGGATAAAACTAATTATCTGTCAAATCAGACATGAGCTAAGTGTTACCCTTCACGAAATAAGCACTAGTTGAAAAAAACGTTAGATGGCGGACCCTTTATTTAATTATAACATTTCTTGGTACTGCGCGCAGTAACATATTTAGTTTTACTTAATAATATATAGCTTAAGTATATTCTTATGAACTGTTTGTTATTTGTTTGTCTTCTTATCTATTATGGTTACATTACTTCTTAGATAATTTTTTGCTTAATCTTGTAGGGTCCCCTATATTGGACATCTAATTTATGTCCTGTTTCATTTATAATACTAAGTCTCCTACTTTAAAATTATAATCTACTATTTCTTTATCATAGTTTAATATTTGCTTAAATTAGTTTTTATCTCTTAATTGTTGAGCTCTGTTATATGCTACTTCTAACCTAAATTTTGTTTCTTTAGCATAGTTATCTATATTATATAGTGGTGCTATGTTATCTACGTTATTGAATATTTGAAAATTATTAGGAATTTTCTCAAAAACCAACTCTTAGGGACAATAATCGTGTACTATTGAAGGTGTAGTATTGAAACAACACATAAAATATTTCAACCATTCGTCCCAATCAGATTTATCTACAGATATGTAGGAACGTACGTATTCATTGAATGTTCTATGACTTATTTCAATTGTGCCCAATGTCTGATATTGCATAGTTCTGTCAATAAATCATTTTTACATTTAGTACCCATGTCCAAAAGGAACGCCTTCATTGGACGATAGGTAAGTATAAAATTATCAAATATTGCTTTAGCTTTTGTTTTAGCGCTTTTGTCTTGAATTGGTATTGTTACTAAATATTTAGTTAAATCACATATTATTGTGATTGCGTATTCATTTCCAAATAATAACTTCGGATATGGTCCTATTGTGTCAAATGGCTTTATTGGTGTTGGTGTAATTGTCATTGGACTTTTAGAATGTTTTGGCAGTTGGACATTTATGACATGTTTTCACATATGGAGATATGTCTTCTGGCATGTTTTTCCAGTAGTAATATCTTTTGATTTTTTCTATTGTTCTATATATTCCGCAATGTCTTCCTTCTATTGGAT
Organism: Nowickia ferox; assembly: GCA_936439885.1. NCBI lineage: Eukaryota > Metazoa > Arthropoda > Insecta > Diptera > Tachinidae > Nowickia > Nowickia ferox. Next base: position 55,554,549 of record OW387023.1, read on the forward strand.
CATCGTGATATTCCGCATAATTTCAGTAATTGCCTTCGCATTCTTACTATCAATTTGTGTCACCTCATTTAGTAGCGCTACTTTAATTTGATTTAATATTTTATTGTTCATAAATTTAAATTCATTAAGGGCCATTATTTCAACTTAAAGATAGTTAAAAGCACGATTTTATTGGACGTATAAAAAGTCGTTCATTATTAAAAATTAAATTTAACTTATCAGGTAGGATAAACCTGCCTTGAACTTATCGCTCACTTTAGGTTAAAGTAAAATTATACTAATGAAAAGCGTTTTATACGTTCGACAAAATCCTACTTTTAGTTATCTTTAACATGTAATAATGGCCCTTATAGTGATAAATTCGAAAATTTTCTCAATAGGTGCCACTTGTAAATTATGTATATATATTGGGTTTACCGGTTACTTTTTCAAGCCTAGGAAAAAATTGTCGAAGCCTAAGTCAAAGTTCCCGTTAGTAAACAAATAATTAACTTGTATATATGTTACTATAGATTTTCCACGTTTGATATAACATCTTTTGAAGGAAATCTTCAGTTTATAATGTTTTCTGACGTCAGTGCTTGTTAGAGGTACATATCTATGGCAATAAATAATAATAGCTTAAGTTGACATAAGTGCTTTTTCATTTTATTAAATATCATTATCATTATTTTTATTTTTATCAAACTTATGCTGTTTGTTTAGTGTATTACTATTTTCTTCTTTTCCTGTATTGGTCATCGATCGAGTCGTTACTCTTAATATAGAACAAATTTTATTATTTAATTAATTCGCGATAGAACGTTTTTGTTAGTTTTGAACTTGGATTTTTCATTGAAGCATACGCATATGGTAGGTGTTTTCCTTCGTATTATCTTGTTAAAACCGCACCACAGGCATATTTACTTGCATCTGTTGTTATAAAAAATTATTTAGCAAAATTAGGATATTGGAGTAAAGTTGGGCTCATTAATGCGTTCCTTAGGTATTTAAATGCAAAATCACAATCTTTTGTCCATTCAAATGGTGTATTTTTTTTTTGATAATTTTGTTAAATGTCTGGAGTATTCAGAAAATTTTTTAATGAATCTTCGATAGTAGTTACAAAAAGCTACGAATCTTTTTGCACTATCTGCGTCTGTTGGAGAGTTTTCAGTTATTGAATATTTACTATCGTCTGGTAATATTCCTTTATTTGTAACCAAGATATGTTACTTCTCTCATAAAAAATTATAAGTTTTTAGGATGTAATTTAAGATTGTACTTTCGACATAGATCAGAAACGTTCTTTAAATTCGAAATCATATCCATATATAGATGATGATGGTTTTAAGCCACTAAAAGCAAGTGTCATCAATCGTTGAATAGAATTTGCTGCTATTTTTAGACCATAAGGTAATCTAGTGAATCTGTATGAACCGTTATTGGTTGAGCATACTGTTAAATCTCTGGAGTTTTTCTCTAAACTGATCTGGTGAAAACCTGACATTAAGTCTAAACAGGAAACATATTTTTTGCTCTACCAAGTTGGTCTAAGATATCATCGATTCTAGGCAAACGGAAATTTATCTGCAATTAACTTTTTATTTATCTGTCTGTAATCTATGACAAGCCTCCATCTTTTCTGGTCGGAGTTAGGAAGTGATTTCTTTGGTAACAAGATTGGACTGTTGTATTCAAAATATGTAGGTTCAATAATTTTTACCGTCTATCAATTTTTTCACTTGTTTTTAATTTTCTTCTTTATGTGTATGTGGTACCCGATAATTTTTAATGTATACTTTTACTCTTAACTTTTGTTCATAGAAATTGTTAGTAGTAGTTATTGCTTCTGATTCTAAACCGAAAAGATCACTATATATTGAACATAGTTCCGTTAATGTATTTTTAAATTGTTGTAGGATATTTTTCTTTAAAATTTTTAATATTTTTAATTTTCTTTGTGAGTTAAAATTTCTTTGATAATTTTATATCAGAAATGTTTTCGGTTTTTATGTTACTTTGTTTAATTTTAGTGATGGTGTTATTAATGTTTAGAATACGAATAAATGATTCTTCAGATATAACTAATGTGTTTGGTATCAAAACACCTGGTTCAATTTCTTGATTTGGAATTAATATTTCATTATTTAAACTGTAAAAATTTAATTGACGGAAGATAATTGTGTTTTCGGAGGTCTCGCTCACACAGTCATCAAATCCTTCTTAATTTTCTTTTGCGTGGTATTATTTTAACGTAATTCCATTTTATACTTTGTTGTAAATATTAAAATTAAATTTTGTAAATAAATAGTAAAACTTAATATTTGTGAACTAAAATGCTTAAAACGAAGTCTGTAATTATTTGAAAACAAATTTTTATCACTTTTTTAATACCTATAATATTTTTAGCATTGTGTTTTTTTAATTCAATACATCAAATTCCTCCATTTAATTTTGTACACATGTTCATGTGCTCAAATGTATTTTCATTTTATGCTTTTAGGTCTCATTCGTCGTCTGCTTTTTGTAAGTTGAAGTTAAAAATTAAAATTTTTGTTGGAAAATTTTTAAAATAGAGTGTATGCATTTGGAAACTAAATTTTATCACTTTTATAATACTAATAATGTTTTACACATTGTTTTTGTTTAGTTGAATACTACAAAATCTTTCATTTAATTTTATAAAAATTTTCAATTGTTCATTTTACTAAGTATACATTTTTCGTTATTTGTTTTGATTATTGTGCTAAAAATATTCAATACCAAACACACTATATTCGTCCATTTTTAACAGTGATCAAATTAGTGTTATGTGGTAATAAAAAGTTTTTAAATTTTAAATCGAATAATTTATTTCCTATCCATTTGATATTACCCTGTCCTATTCCATTTAAAGTTGTTGTTTTATTACTGTTTATTTAGTTTAACTTAAAGAATTTTGACTTTATTAATGAAATGTCTCCACCGGTGTCTACCAAGAGTGTGAGTGTAGTGTTAGTATTACCCAATTGAATATTTATAAAGAAGCTGAAATTAAATTTAGATGATTTAAATTTTATTGATTTCATCCTATCATCGGAGTTTTCCAAACTGTTTTCATTTGCTACTGTTGCTCTTACGTGGTTATTGTTCCTACGATTATTATTATTAAAACTCTGCCGGTTTCTGTAATAATTGTTATTATTATTATTATTGTTATAATTGTTGTTATTATTGCTACGTGTGTAATTATTTCTTCCAAGTGATCGTGTGTTATTACCACGGTAACTGTTTTTCTTTTGTCCATAGTACAAGATTGCATTTTGTTGACCTGTGGCGTCTGTACAACTATTGACAAATTTACTTATTGCATCATTCATGTTATTAAATTGTCCTACTTCCATTATAAGTTTTACCTTATCGATTGTGCAGTTTTTGGTAAGAGCCTTTACAGCAACTTGTATTGACTATTTTGTTGTAAGCTCGGTTGTCAATCTATGTGATATATATGCTGTTTCCAATGATTTAGTAGGAAGTTATATTTCATTACAAAAAGCATTAGTAGTCTTATTGTTTTGTCTTATATTTAATATTTTTACTGTTAATACTTCAACGGATTCACCTTTGACGGTATTTGTTAATTTGCTTATAATTTCTGAAATAGCTGACTCATTATTGATTGGGTTTCTGGCGTTTCCTTTTAGTTTTGTTTTTATTAGAGATACTACCGCGGATTCGTGGCTACCTTTTATAGAATCTACCAGAGATAATGAGTCAGCATCAAAATCAGTAATGAGCTTTGATGCTGTATTTAAAAAGTCTACTACTGTTGAGTCATGAGTAGTAGGCATTAAAATATTATATGCTACACTTTCGTGTAATGAATTTGGTTTTTCGATTTGTATTGATTTTTTAGCGGCTAGTTTTGAAATTCTCTTTGTTTAATTAAGAAAAAATGCATCTGCTGCTCTATGGTGAGCTACTGTAAGTCTGTTGTAATAAACGTTAAACAGAACTCTTATTTCTCTAATTTTTTAAAAATATTTTGAAAATTATGATTGATTGTTTCGTTTTTAATTAGTCTATCGATATTGAGACACTTATATAAACGTTCAAAATCTTCCTTTATAATTCTAGGGTTTTTTAAGATATATTTCCATTCCATAAGTAAATATAAACATTTGTATTATGAAAAAACAAAATTATCTACAACTATCAATTCTGCTTTTTCTTGTTGTATTAACGTATTTCTTCTTCATATTTCTATGCTGCATTTTATAAAATTTTAGTGTAAAACTCAAAAGTAACAATATAGCTATAGTTATTAGACTTATTCCAATTATCTTTAAATTAATATTTTCCTATACAACTTTTGCCTCATTTATTACATTAGCATTTGGTTTTTCTAGCTTAGATTCTGTTTTACCAATCTTGAAAAAGAAATTAAATTATTTAATTATTCTTAATCTTAATCCACGAACAGTTTTCTCTTCTATTCTAGTTCTATTTAAAATGTCATCTTCTGTAGGGATTGCTCGCATTCCTAGGCTTTAGAAATTTGTGCTTAAATTTCTAATTGTTGTTCTAACGAACTTTCTTCTTCTTTAAAAATAACATTTACCTAGTTTTTAGCCTTGTGTTCTGTTCTCTTATCCATTATAAAGGACCTAATAGAATCTTACAAAATTAGTATATGTGACGCGCAAAATAGAAAGGGACCTAAGGGTAAAAATCAGTTTTGTTCAGGAGAGCTATTTTAAACATTTAAATACGTGTATTTTTGGTGTATTTCGATTTCATAAAACGCGCATATCTCTGGGAGGGAACACTTTTGGGGCATGGGATCGGTCTAATTCGATGCTCAGATGTTGTCCACATCAAAAAAAAAAAAAGTGAAATTGATTTTTTTTACCCTTAGGTCCCTTTCTCTATGCGCTGTCACATATATTGTTATGTTTTTTTAAATTGCTAAAGTAAGAAAATTAAAAATGGAATTATTGATTAAACTGAATTATTATATTTAATTGGTTTTATATTATTTAAAATTTAATTGGTATTACCATTTTAAATTGGTGATTAGTCGCTTATTGACCCTATGTGTACATTAATGGAAAAAGTAATTTTGTTTATTTTTTTGTTTACACTTATGGTGGTGGCTTGCTGTATATTTGCTGGCGGTTGTTGAGGTTGTATCAGATGATAATTATTCTATGATTTGCGTTATCCATTGTTGTATTGTTGTTTGTATTATTAACTGGATTGTTGTAAAGCTCTTCCAATTTTGTTGTTAGCTCCGACTTCAATGTTGATGATGAAAAATTTTATTTGGTAACCATTCAATCAGCTCTGGTCATTGCTGTAGTAGTTGTAGTATTTCTGGGTGCTAAAAAATAGCACTCTCTGGAATTGGCAGGATCGCCATGTAGTATTTATTAAATATTAAAAATACTTTTTTGTATTACAGTTTATTAAAATATTTATTTTTTAATTTAATTATTCGCTAGAGCACTCTTAACGGAGCTCTGGTTAGCGAGTTAATTATGATTGTTTTATTATTTAAATTTACTGGACCCTTATACTACTTATGAGAAGTTTTAGCCGACTTAAATGAGTGACTTCTATTAATTAATTAATATAAATATAACTCCAAATTCCTATGGCAATAGGTATGAGAAAATAAAAGACATGTGATCGGCTTGGTTAAAGCAAATGAGTACTTTTAGTTTCCCAGGGTGAAAGTGCGGCGTGTGTCTCAACACTTTGTACGGTTTATGTGAGAGCATATGTGTATATGCAAGCGGTAGGTTTATCAATGTTTGTAGTCATAAATAATAAACATTATTTTGTCAAGTGCTTTATGCAACGGCTGCCGATCTTAATACACGGTTGTTTTGTTGTTTTGGACGGCACTTGAATTGTTTTAGCTGGTAATTGTTAATGCAATTTGATACACTGTAGACTGTAAATGTTTGCTACATACTGTTGGTAATAGTGATTGTTATATTGCGCTAACAACTGTACCTTCAAAGGACCAATATGGTCGCAAATTTCAGGATCAAGCAATTTATTCCATTCTTGGAGAAGTTTTCGGCAAGCATTACCCATTCACCATGATAATTTTTTGCTACTTACTTCAATTTTGATCCTTAAATCCTAGTAAAAGATGAAGTTCGGGCAAAACATATTTCTGAAGAACGTACGTGTTAATGTCGTCACTTTCTATTTCATCATTAACGAATAACTTTTTAACAAGTTCAAAAATCTAAACAACTCCTGCCTGTTTAGAAAATAATTTAATAATATATCTAGGTATAACGAATACATATCGGCTTATATTCAATACCCACCATACGCCAAAAAACACAATTTTTCAGGAGAGAGAAAAAACTGTTTCATTCCCAAATTCTTAAGGTTTGAATTAATCTTTCTTCTATAATATTTTTTAAATATGACTACTGAGTCACCCTTATAAAAAAAATAGAACTTTTAACTCTATTCATAGCCATATGGTTCATGTCGTGTATAGCAACTGAAATATTCAAATATTTTTATGGCGTATAGCAGTTATTGCACAGTAATAAAAATATGTTTTTTTGCTCTAATATGTAATTTTATTAAATTAAGCATTTGTTTAACGTTTTTCTAACATAAAAGAATTCAATAACAAAACAATAACAAAAAAATAAACATAATTAAAAAAAAGGTAATTCAAATTGGAAATTTATTCGTTCGATATTCTCAATGTATGGCGTATGGCAGGTATTGCATTAAAAAAAATCGTGCGGTTAATAGCGATATCACAAATATTAAAAAAAGGACTTATATTAATTTTTTTTCGGAAATTTTTGTCAGAGATTAAGATGGCATCAGTGAACAATTTGCGATCAAACAGTCATTTTCCAAAAATTGGTGTATGGCGGGTATTGAATATAAGCCCTCGATATGTAGATAGGTATCACTAAAGAATATATCCACACGTAAATCGACATACAAACAAACACAAAAAGTCACACAAAAAAGCGAAAATCCACAATTATATTGAAAAAAGGATCAGCTAGGATTTCAATTCAAGCCAATTTCTGATGTACTTATTAATTGCCAACAAAACGCCGCTTTCCGTTTTTATTGGCATTTCGGTTCAACCTGTTTGTACTTCGGGCGAGGTGTGCACGGCCAACATTATCAAAAGCTTATGCGAAGTTTATGTTTATGGAAAAGTTCATTTATGTAAGGTTAAGTTAGAATTACACTTTTCGTTAATAAAATCAATAACATCTACCAAAATATTTTAGTTTTTTTTAAATACTTATTATCGCCTCTTTTCGCCATATTATGCACGATTTCCTTCTTTTTGTTTAATAACTTATAAAAAAAACCTTCTAATGTATATGAAAATTACACTTTTTATGCTGCAATGAGAACGTTGCTTGCAAATGTGAACTTCGACTGAACGTCTCCACCTGACATGAAATTTTTTGTGACTTGCACTAACAATAATGTTATAACTTGAAAAGATCATTAACTTGAGTAGTCTACACTTAACATTAATTTGAAGTTATTGTAAAGTTATGCCGAGTACGCATCTGGCTTTTTTTCTGTTGCCATTTTCGAAATGTATGTAACGCATTTCCCACAACGAAAAACATCGGAAATAACAAAACGTTGCCACTTGTATAGACTATTGTGACGTCACAAAATGTCTACCGCAAGAAAGTTAGGTGATACATATTTGTTTTTTACAAGAACCAAATATGTAGTTATTTGCTTTGATATGTCCTTCATCGAACGTCATTATCGATCTAATTGTAATTCAATCACATAAGTTGTCATTTATATTTTGTTTGTTTCCAAATTTTTTCTTATTTCCTTATAAAACTTCAATTGTATAAGTTTGTTTTTAATAAAAAAAAAATTCATAATATTTTAGAACCGGTGCGAATTAATAAAAGGTTATGGTCGATAGCAAGCGTGAATTATCTCACGGTATCTTACAATTCCGTGGAGAAAACTTTCAAAATTGGACTTTTCGTGTACTGATGTACTTAGATTCTTTGAATCTTTTAGATGCTATCAATAATCTTCCACCAGCTGAGGCTGCGTTAGCTGAATCATTTTTGTTGAAGGACAAGAACGCGAAAGCGGCTTTGGTCAGTTTGATTGCTGACAAATACCTGGAGTGTGTACGAGATAAAACTACAGCTAAGGACATGTGGTCTGCATTGCAATATACATATGCTAAGAAGTCGATTACAAGCCAGACCTTGCTAAGAAAGCAATTAGCTTTATTGCGAATGAAGTCAGATGATGATCTACGAAAACATCTTTTAATTTTTGATGATATAAGAAAGCGAAAAACTTCTGGTGCTCAACTATCTGAAAACGATATTGTTGCTCAATTATTTCTCACACTACCCGATAGCTTTGACCCTGTGGTGACCGCTTTGGAAAATATGAAGGAGTCGGATTTAACTATTGAAATAGTCAAGCAGAGGCTGCTTGCAGAAGATACTAAAAGGCAAGATCGTTTTGATTCCGAACTAATAAAAACAACAGCGTTTAGCAGTGAAAAGAAATTTATTGGTGTTTGTTTTCGCTGCAAAAAGAAGGGGCATAGACAAAAGGATTGTCGTGTTCGTTTAGGTACAGGTGATAGAAAAGCAAATACTGCATCAACTTCACAATCAATTTGTTTTATGTCTGGAGTTTTTAACAAAAAATCAATTGAAATCGAAATATATTCTAAAATTCAAAATAGACTCTAGTGCAATGGTTCACATGTGTAAAGATGAGAAGTGCTTTGATTAGTTAGACGAACTGAAATGTCCTATTGGTATAAGTGTTGCTAAAGACAAAGGGAAGTTAATGGCAACCCATGGAAGCGGTGTTAATGCTAAGTTCGGTAATACCTTAATTAATATAAAAGACATTCTTTATGTTCCAGGTCTTCGAGACAATCTCTTGTCTGTTCCAAAACTAACAGAAAATGGAATAAATGTTGAGTTTTATAAAAATATGGCTGTATTCAAGAAAAATAAAGTTGTCGTCATGAAAGCTTATAAGAATGGAAGTTTATATGAATTGAATTTGAGACTAAAAACCTACAAAGAAGCCAACATATCTACAGTAGAAATAAATAAATTATGGTACTCAAGAATGGCTCACGCAAGCGATGCGAGTTTGCAAGAACTAGTACGCAACAAGATGGGTTAAGGTATTTATAGTTTCTCCTCTGCTGGTTTACGTGATATATGTATTCAAGGTAAGCAATGCCGTAGTCCTTTTATTGGAAGTCTTCCAAAATCAAATCGTGTTCTAGAGAGAATACATACAGATGTATGTGGACCTTTTGATCTACAAAATTGGGATGGTTATAAATATTTTATAAGCTTTATTGATGACTTTAGTCACTTTACCTATATTTATCTGATGAAAAAGAAATCAGAGGTTTTTAATCATTTCGTTGAATAAGAATCAATGGCAACAGCTTTGCATAACGTTCCTTTATCTATGGTAACAGTAGACCAGGGTCGAGAGTACATGTCCAAAGAAGCTATAGCATATTTTAAGAGAAAAGGTATTAAAATCCAAGCATCTGTAGCTTATACTCCGCAGCAGAACGGAGTTGCAGAAAGATTCAATCGAACTTTAGTGGAAAAGATACGATCACTGTTACTTGAGGCAAGTGCATCTAAGTTTTTGTGGGGTGAAGATGCATTAACAGCAACTTATTTAATGAATATATGCCCAACTAAAGCTCTAGAAAGTCGAAAAACTCCTTCAGAAATATGGTATAATAGCAAACCAAACGTTTCAAAATTAAAAATTTTGAAATGGTGATGATGGGTGGTTATACTTCAAATGCTTATAGATTATGGAATCAAACTAAGAGAATGGTAGTAATACCTAGAGATGTACGTTTTAATGAGTCAATATTTCCATTTAACAAAGAAGAAAAAGACACTCCGAATTCAGATATTCTGATTACGTATGAAAGAAACGAACAAGAGGGGGAAGCCGTAGATAACATCAGAGTCGATTCTGACAATATTGATGGAATTTCAAATTCAGTAAGATGATAAATGAGCATAAAGACAAAAATGAAAATAGCAGTAAACTAGAAAATGACAATGAATGTCAAGATAATGTTAGAAGGGGTAAACGAATCAAAAATAGGATTTTGGTATTCATAACAGGTTATGCAAATTCTGCAATTGCATATTTAGCGTCATGGAACCTGAAAATTTGAAATACATTCAGAATAGTCCAGATAAATTAAAGTGGTTAGAAACGGTGACAAACGAGCTTGAAGCAATGAAGAAAAACAAAGTATGGCACTTGGTTCCTCGTCCAAATCAGAAAAGGCTTCTTAAGTTCAGGTGGGTATTTCGAATTAAAGAAGATGCAAATGAAGTCCCAATCCGATACAAAGCACGTTTAGTGGCGAAAGGATTTCTTCAAAGAGCTCGTATAGATTATGAAGAAACTTATTCTTTAGTAGCTAAAATTATTCGAATTATTCGAATATTATTAGCCGTTAGTGTTAAAAACGGCTTATACTTACATCAACTTGATGTTAAAACTGCATTTTTGTATGGAAGCTTAAAAGAAGATATTTTTATGGAAATTCCCGACGGTCTAGAAGCTCCTTCAACTCATGTATGTAAGCTTAATAAGTCAATTTATGGACTTAAGTAAAGCCCACGATGTTGGTATACGAAATTTGATAATTTCCTGATTCAATTAAAGTTTACTCGCTCAAAGCATAACTCTTGCCTATACACAAAATTTAAAGATAAATATGTTTTATACTTACTTGTTTATGTTGGTGATGTTTTGATTGCAGGAGATAATGAAGATGCGATAGAAACTCTTAAGAGGAAGCTGAGTTCTGTTTGCGAAATGTCAGATTGTGGCCCACTGCACTATCTGGGAACAAGAATTGAGTATGATATGAAAATGGTATAATGAAGCTAAGTCAACACTCAAATTTTGAAAGGATTTTGAAGAAATTTTCACTAGCCGAATGTAACCCATAAAAGACTCCTATGGAAAAAAGTTCATGTTTATCACACAATACTTCTAATGAAGAATGTAGAAACCCTTATCGTGAAATGTTGGGTATTTAATGTATCTCATGTTAAGTGTCCGTCCAGATATATGTTATCACGTTGGATATATGGGTCGATTTCAAAATAATCCCGGAGATATTCATTGGACAAGTCTAAAACGTATAGTTCGTTACATAAAAGGCTCTATGAATCTTAAATTAATTTATACAAGCTGCTTAGATGATAATGAAGTTACTGGCTTTGTAGATACTGACTGGATTTCCGATGCTGAGGAAAGGAAATCTGTTAGCGGATATGTATTTAAAGCTTTTGGTTGTCCTATAACTAGGAGTAGTAAGAAGCAAACTACAGTTGCAATGTCATCCAGTGAAGCAGAATACATTGCTCTTAGTCCCGCAGTTTCTGAAGCTATTTGGATTAGAGCTATTTTAATTGATCTTCGTGTACTTTCAGAGGATAAACCTGTAACCATTTACGAATATAATCGTGGTTACATTGGAATAGCAAAGAATGCTGAAACTAAGCGCTCTAAGCATATCGATATCAAATATCACTTTATCCGTGATTACATATCAAAAGATATCATCAAGTTGGAACAAATTTCAACCGAAGATCAAATTACGGACATGTTTACAAAGGCATTGGATACAACTAAATTGACGAAATTTTTTAAAGATCTACAACTCAGCGATTGAGACGGAATGTTAAATTATACTTGTTAATTCTAATTGTAATTCAATCACATAAGTTGTCATTCATATTTTGTTTGTTTCTTAATTTATTCTTACTTCCTTATAAAATTTCAATTGTATAAGTTTGTTTTTAGTACACAAAAAATACTGTTATTTTTGAACCTGCACGTATTAATAAAAATTTCTGAGCAAGATTTTGGGTCAAATTAACAACTGTGCTTTGTATCGCTTATTGAAATAGTTATAGTAGTTTTTACAAAATTAGAATACATAGACAAGAATATTGACGCAAAAAGATTTTTTAGGTAAGTTTTTATCAGCCTTAAGCCTGGTACTCCGTTCAAAATTTCACGTGAAATATTGACATAATCCATACAAAAAAATTTCACACGAAATATTCATGAAAAAATGTTCCAAAACTTGTACTCTGTTCAACTCGTGAAAAATGTATGAAATGTATTATTTCGCGTGAAATATTGACAGCTGATGTTTTTGTTTATAAAATTCGATCAATGTTGCATACTTCTAACCAGTAAAAACGATTTTTTTTTGGAAAAAGTAATATGGGCATCACTTGTTACGTGTCAAATTTTTCACGCGAAATAATCAATGTTGCTGAAAAATTTTCGCAACTTCGAACAGAGTAATAGGCTTTATGCAAAAAAAAAAAAAAAAAACAACAGCATGAAGTTAGCATAAGTGACAAAATTGAACATGGTCTTAACGAGTTTTGCCGTACAATTATATATTAAAAATTATCCTAGGATTTAATTCTGAGATAAATCTACATTATGCACGATTGTTAATGTTTAACACGTTCCCTGTCCGATGAACCATATATGGCTCAGAAAACGTGCATTTGGATTGCACGACTACGTTCATGTGTCACGTGTGGCTCAGGAGATCAATACAATTTGGAAGGGGAATAATTTTATGAGGCGTGCTTAGACTGCGCTGTTTTTGCTACGGGCGTGCTAGGACAGTCCTATAGTAAAAAAAAAAAACGGGACGTACGAAACTATTTAATTTTTAAATGACGAAATTGCAGTTTTTTACTTACTTACTTACTAATCATGGCGCTTTTCAAAACAAGACAAACAAAAGCATTTTTTGCATTGCAAACACTCCGTGTCTACGCGTTTTACTCTTTTTGCCGCAGTCATCCAGTCAGTACCATCTTTTCGCATGCTTTCGTAACATCCGCAGCATCGTTTTCGCCCAATTTTGCCGTCAGCTTTTCGCGGGATTTTAGACAAAAAGTGTTGGTTAGGGACTGAACCGGTGCCAATAGAAGTATTTGAACCAGTAGCTCTTGTGGAGGACGAGGAAGTATCCAAGAATTCTTTTATAATATCTTGTTGCGTCTGTAAAACGGTTTTTCTCGATTTCATGTCTGTTGGGTGCAGTTTATTATACAATAGCGTGACGTTTGTAACAGATGCGCAAATCAAAGTATCCAGAGCAATTTTTTTGTACCATGTTAGGGATTTTCTTTTAGGATCATAGTAACTTGAAAGCTGATCCGATAGATCTATGCCCTTCTATCGTGCGTTGTATTCTAGCACTGCTTTTGGCTTCAGTTTTGGTTGATAGCCTGATGACATGTGCATACTAGCATCGTGGCAGGTAGATATCATAGCCACATCACGCTTATCTCTCCATTTCATAACAGTGATGTTTTCTTTTTGAAGCGCAACTACTTCTCCTGCTTTAGGGCCCATTTTTTTTAGTCTCATAGCCCATGGCAGATCAATCCTGTTCACGCGCAAAGTGCCACATAAATCAGTTTTGTGTTGAAGTAGATATTTGGCTAGTCCTACACTGTTGTAAAAGTTGTCACATACAATCATCCGTCCAGACTCCAGTAGACCTTCACATAACTGTACGACGACACTTCCAGGTTTATCAAGACCAGGCATCTGAGGGTCGCGCCCTATATAAATGACATAGTTCCATACATATCCCTCATCTGTGCAAAGTTTGTAAATTTTTAGTCCATACTTGTGCGCTTTTGATGGATTGTATTGACGAAAACTTATCCTACCCCTAAACGGCATCATAGACTCGTCGATAACGATGAATTCACCAGGTGTCAGTAGACGCTTCCAGTTGCTTATTACAAGATCCAAAAGTGGTTTTATTTTATATAAACGATTTAGTGGATCCCTGGGACATTCATTGTCTACAAAGTGCCAACAACGGAGTACCGATGAAAAGCGATTGTACGATATATTGACATTGTGAAAAATTGGGTGGTAATAAATCGGGTCTATTTTCCAATGTGATTCTAAAGTGGGAAACTTCACAATACCCATCAACATGTATAAAGCAATAAACTTTAGCATTTCCTCGCGTGTTACGTCTGTCCACCGTTTCATACGGCTATGTGCAGGCAGGTTGATATTTGCTTTCAATTGCGATGCATATATGTTTGTCTGGGTGACCATTAGATCTATAACTTCATCAGTCAAGATTTGACGATAAATAGACACAACAGAGTGTTCACCTTCGATCGGAATACTTGGGCTCTCATTGTAATGCTGACGTGACAATGGTATTACATCTTGACTCCAGCCATTTCTTTCATCCAACTCATTTATTTCTCGTTTGGACATCCGCATGGCCTGCTTGAGAGTGTATCTTCTGTTTTGCTGAGAGCTGCTGATAGGACCTAGTTGCAATGGATCTATGACAACATCGGAGTGCTCATCAGTTGGCGAGTCTCTAGAGTAGTCGCCATAGTCAACTTCTACACTTGCATCAGAAGCCTCACCTGGATCAAAATCAGGATCACCGACATCATCATCACCAAAAATACTTGGTTCTCGATATTCATTATCCGAGTCAGAATTGTCGCTTGAATCAGGTTCGTTTTCACTGTATTCATAGTCACTTTCTTCCAAAATACGACGTACATTTTCAGTTGTTAGAATTTTTTTTTTGTTTGATGATCGTTTCGGACGCATTTTTCAAAATACTGTACAACATCACGCGTAAAACACTATTTGACAGCACAAGATAATGATTATGAGATTTGGCACGCAGTTACCAGACTAAAATAAGCATAATTATTACCTGCAACACATGTGCCTCATGAGAGTGCAAAGGCCAAAATGTCTATGTACGCTCCTGTACCACGTATGGTTCATGGAAATATTACCCACTTCCACTTTTTATATCACTATTATTCTGTGTTGGGGATATTCATATAACCATAGCAGTACAATTTTCAACAAAAAACCAATTGGACGTGCGGTGAAGTTTTGTTTTTTTGTTTGGGACAGGGAACGTGTTAATTGTATGGAGGAACGTGTTAACAATACCCAGTTTGATTTAGTTACTTTTTGTTTGCTATGCATTAGGTTGTTGCATTTATAGCTTATATATCAGAAACAATAAATAAATAAAATCTTAATTTTGATCTTTAAAAAAATGACAACAAGCAGGAAAAATATTAAAGATTTCTTCATATTATCCACTTCAAAGGCGAGCAAGTATCCCGTTATAGATCCTTGACATGCCCATATACATATTTAATTTTGAAGACCATAAATAAATGTTTCTAAACTTCATATTTAATGTTCGCGAATATTGTCTCAGATATCCTGTTCGTAAGCATATGAAATTTAATGTTTAGTCCATCACTAGTGTAAAGATATATGTACATACATACATACATATGTATGTACATACATGCTTAAATGTGTAATCGTACAAATCTCTGAGTATGTATGTATATACCCTGCAGGAAATGTCACTAGTGAAACAGTACTAAATCACTATTGACTTTGTCACCAATAGTACTGACGAATCTTTCCCCAGACAATGCTTTTTGCTATAAGCATTTAACATTTGCATGTTATTGAAAATAAACTACTGACGTTACACGTTTTACACGTTGGTAAAAACATATTAAGAACACTCGCATCGCCTAATTTACTTAATAGCGCCATTGTAATTAGCGAAAACTTCACAAATTTTGGGTACATTTAATACAACTTTTTAGAGAAATGTGTGGTATAGGTTTTTTTATGTAATAGCGCTGGAGGTTAGTATCCTACACTCGGAAGTGAAGACTTCTTAACAACCGCACCATATGAAAAATAGAGATATATTAAAAATTTTTGCAGTTGATGATCCTAATAATAATAAATAAAAATACGCGTGTATCATCGATCTTTGATAAAGCATTTTATCGATGAAATAAACCAAAAACTCTGATATGCCATTTTTATTCGTTGTACACATACTTTACCTTTTTTACACGCTTATATTTATTTATTGTATCTTTAAAAATGAAATAACAATAAGTACTCAAATCTTAAATCTAGATATAATAATTATACCCAAACAGTGTCGGACATTAACTTAGTGATAATAATTAATAACAACATAAATTTCGTATTAAGCACAAAAATATTTTCATGAAGTTTCATCTGGAGTGTTGGCTATAAGAGCCCTATTGTCCCTCTTTTTTAAGTGAATGTCTCCAGTAAAGTTCAAGATATTACGAGCAAGTGGATTAGGATGTGATTCGAGTTTTGTTAAATATTTGCCAGCGTGTTTTACAATTTCAATAGTCACAAGTGGTATATTTAGATCACGATGTAAATTTAAACTTTTAATATACCATGGAGCCGATGTTATTAGTCTTAAAATCTTGTTTTGCCTTCGTTGGATTCTTTCTATATTGGAAGCTGAAACAGTGCCCCATAAGCTGTATTCCGTAGCACCATTTCGGTTTCAAAAGCGACTTGTATATTAAAAGCTTACAATCTAGATTGAGGGTTGAATTTATATCTATCAGACAATGTATCTGAGTTAATTTAAGTTTTGTTTGTGTTAGCTTTGAGTCAATATGGTATATCGATCCAGGCCGTCGATTAATGTGTATGCCAAGGCACTTCACTTGTGAATGTTGAAGAACAACTTGATTGTTGATTCGAACGGGAGTACAAGTATCTCTTCGCAGCGTAAATGTTACCTGAATACACTTTTGTTTATTTACTTTAATTCTCCATAATTTAAACCCTAATTCCAGTTGATTTATATGTTTCTGAAGATATTAGAAAGCCTCGTGAGTGTTTTCGTGCATACTAGGCAGGCTTTATCATCGACAAATGTAGCTGTGTGGATTTTACTGCTGAAAGGCATATCCCAAGTATAAATCAAATACAAATCTGATCCCAGTAGACTCCCCTGTGACACACCGGATGATATAGATTCGGTCGCACTCATGAAGTCTCCTTCAACAACCGTGAACTTCCGGCCAAAACTGTAACTTTCCAATAGCTTTAAAGAATTTATTGGTAGATATGATTTCAATTTTATAATTAGGACTTCATGCCACACTTTCTAAAACCAAATTGACGGTCCGGGATGCACCCGCTACCAAAGAGAATTGGTGAACATTTTATCATGAGCAGTTATTCGAAAAGTTGTGAAGTTGTTGATAGTAGACTTATTGGCCTGTATGACTCAGCCTTGGTAAGATCCTTGTCCGGCTTTTGAATAATTTTGACCTTGGTAAGCTTCCAGTGGTGTGGATAATACGCTAGTCGTAATATGGCATTCAAAATAAATAGAAGGATTCTAATGTTGCATACTATAAGTGTTTGAAATTCAAAATTTGGTCACCCGCAGCAAATATTTAAGGCTGTATAAATATGTTAATAATTTTGTGTGCCCTACACTGATACTCTCCAACTGGCAGGAAAGGCATTTTAAAAGTTAAATTTTTAGCATGGAGATCTTGCTCGAAATTTACGAATTTTATTGCTGATTTTTACAAAGTTATACTATCATGGATATAAATTCAGGTAGTATTTTATGAGTCATCATTTTGTTGAGAGCGCGTAAACTAGTTATTAATGGATCAGATGCTGTGCGAAATCTGTTAAAGATATCTCTCAAATTTGACAATCGAGAGTTTCTTACGTACTGGATTCCATATATTATTAAACCCCTATTGCAATGCTCTTGCGTTTCTTCTTATAGCATATCTTTTGAATGAAGTAAATAAAAAGTGTAGTATATTGCCACTTATTAATGTGGTGTGAAATATAATTAAAGGCAAAATTTCATATTTTATTATGTCAATGCCATGCATTAGAACGTTTTGAACAGTAGACAACATGTACCACCATCCACATTTTTCAACAAGGATCACCGAACTTTCCTTAGCGAATTGATCAAACGTTCAGGCATCTATATACCAGGAGCTATTATTAGCTATTAATATGATGCTAAGTCTTCCTAGCTTGCGAAAGTTGGATGCTACCGCAAAACTCAAGACATCGGAGTTTAACTTTCTTCATTCTTTTATAAAGTATTAACCCTGGTACAGCCAATGTCTTACGGCAAATACCCACAACTTTTTACAATGTTTATCCTATCTCTTATTCTAGTTTTTTTAAATTTTAATATCTTGAGCGGGCACGGACTTTCCAGATTCTTCAAAAGGGTTCTGAATTTCTTTTAAGAGCTTTTTCGGTTTACTAAGACTAAATTTAATACATATTACTATTTCATTGGTACGGAAAAATTAGTTTTACTTAGAATTTTATATAAGAAATGTAATTTATGAAGATTTGACGTTTTAAATTTAATCTACTCTATAAATTAGTTATACGATGCTTACTTTATTTATTCGGTAGAAAAAAATTCAAAAAGGACTACAACATAATGAAACCGGAAAATCGCAAAAAGGCGCAGGAAGGCGTACAAAAATTAGGTACCATTGTTTTTTTAATCATTCAGCATTATCACTATATAGAAATCTGGTTGATTACTTGGATCCATAAAGGTGTTTTTCCAATGAAAGTCGAAATATATATTTAAAAACCCATAAAAATAACATATTTTTGAAATGCCCATATCTCTTACACATTAGAAACAAAATTTTAACTACTGTATAATGCTATACGTATATATATAAATATATACCTACTCGACCTTAATTTCAATGCAACAATAAAAAAAGTATATACAAAAAATTATATTATTTTTGAGTGCCATGTTTGTGAGGCTGTAGAGAATACGGAGAGAGGTTAATTGACTTCAAAAATACGTTTTTCATATATTCATATGTATCTAGATTACAAAAAATTATGAAAAAAAGTAATGCCCTTAACTTTTTGTTTAGCTCTAATGCGAGGGTTTTTACTATGTTTTTCCCAACGTGTGTTGGTACTACTGAATAGACAGTTCCTTTGGGAACATAAATAGACAGACATTCGACATACATAGATAGTCAATTGTATATTTTATTAATTAAAGTTTTGATAATGAAACTGTATATTTTGTTCACATTTGATGTTTTATTAAAAAAATATATACAAAAGCGAACTAATGTATAAAAAAACATATACAAAAGAAACTAAGGCCCAATTCATACGAAGATTAAAAAATCTTGTTTTATTTTAAATTCTCTTTAAAATTCGCTTCCAAGAACATTTTACATTCGTACTATGATTTTTTCAGTGTTGCCAATAGATTTTAAAAAATCCGTTTACCCTACATTTTAAAAAAGTTTCCCATACGAAAACCTAGAAATTTTATTAAATTAATTTAAAGAAAGATAAATTGAAAATATTTTGGCCTTATTCAGAAAAAAATAATAATAATAAAACACGGGCACTGCGGTACCAAAATAATTACATAAATGTCTACGTAATTTCGAGCAAAAATAAATTTTTAAACGGCTTATGAGCAAAAATATATTTTGAGTGTAGTTATTTTTAAATTTATGCACAAAAAATGCAATCTGAGAAATCTGGTCAAAATAAAATATTTGTCTATGAATTATGCCGGGCGCACAACTAGCACATATGTGCCCACAAAAGCGTAACCACTAATTACTAATGAAAAACTGTTTGGGCCGGTCCCACGATGTCACCAATGTTCGACTCGTCGCATACTTAAATTCAAAACAAAAACTAATTTTAAAATTTTGTTGTTGTTTACAATGTACCTGTGCGACGAGTCGAACGTTAGTGACATCGTGGGACTGGTCTTTTGATTCAGACATGTATTTATTGGATTTAAACAATTTCCAATCATGTTGGATTCTATAAAGTTGTCTATTAGTTGGGTATGAAACTGTTTAGAGGCTCAAGTAACTTCCACAATTTCACGGCAAATTGTTTCATTCTCACATTTTCTATGTATTTTTACGCCTACAAAATGAACTGTTTTTATTTGTCTTTGTAAGTTCTTTTTGTTTAATTCTTTTAATTATTTTTTAATATGTACATATATTTACCATTTAAATTGATTTAAACCAATAAAACATTAAGAAGAACCATCGATGTATATTTGACTGTCCAAGCAGCACACTACTTCTTAGACCAAGTATTTCCCGGGCAATGGCTTTTCAGATTCCTCTGATAGATAGCTAGTGTCAGAAGGCGCTCAGTCGTGTAGCCTGAATGGTACATCTCAACTTCTCATGCAAGTAGGTAAATAAACATGAATATTTACTGAAGCATGACTGCATCGTGGATGTGATGATCAAATTCAAGTTCACTGTCTTGCCTGAAGACGTTTCTGGCAGCCCCACCACCAGGAACGGATGCTTTAGGCCAATCAGCTACTAATCTTAAATTTTGAAGATTATTTATACATATATCGTTGTATGTATCTTACAAAAGTGAGTTGGGGACACTTAACCCCACGCTTCCTTCAGGGTATGCATACGCACATGCATACACACATAAAACTTACACATGCATAAATAAAAGCTCAATAAGTGAAATATTTATATGGGATTGTGTTTTAAACATGTATACATGTTACTGACATACATATATTATGAGCAGAATAGAAAATAAGTGCCCGTGGATCTAAAGGCTGTACTTCCTGATGGACAAACAAAAAGAAAATCTGGTGGTAGCGAACTTTTTCTCTCCATGTCACTTCACATCATTCAAGTACATATGTACATACATCCATACACATGTACATACATACACATTTGTGCCCATACTATATTACATACATACATACACATATGTATATGTTTGTAGACCTACTACAAGAAAATAATCACCCACAATTGCCACCACCCGGTGTCCACTGGTCTAACGGAAAAACTAAACGTCTAAATAAAACGCGTCGCACATCATCGCGACCCTCTTATTGAAATGTTCAAAGAAGGACACCCAAGATTGTGTGTAAGGGATATACACATACATATGTGCTTACATCGCATCACATACATACATCTATACAAATGTGTTCCCACACATGTTTGAATGTTAGAATCTTTACGTATGTACATGCATATGTGCACGCTTACAAAAATAAATTTGTAAATACATACATACATACTCGTACATCGCAAGGTATTGTATTGACATACATATGTACATATGCATGTACGTAAAGGTTTACATGCTTGTGTATGTGCTACACAGTGGTGTTAAATACAAAATTGGAAATAAGAATGGAACTTCTACAGTTCTGAATGTAAGTAAGTATGTAGACACTAAATAAGTATGTAGACACTAACATATATTTTTAAATTTTGGTGTTTAAAACTCTGATAGACTAAACAAGAAAAAGTTTTGATTGTTTATGTACTATATACATACATATATTATTCTGTCTAAGAGATATTTCACTTCGAAATTTAAATTTTTACTGAAATACTACAACTACTACCTTATTTCTGATACAACTTTTATATGTGGCAGCCTTATGCACACCGAAAAATTGTCCAAAGTTGCAGTTTTTTTTCAAAAACAAATACTTTTTATTATTTTCACATGCATATTTATTTATGTATATATTACTGCAGACGTTTTGATTGTTTATGAACCTTAAAACAAAACTTGAATTCAATGTATAATTTGTACCAAGACATAATTGTATTAATAAAATAATATTTTCATAAAATTTTTTGTAGAAGAAACTTTAAATTAATTTTTTGCATGCATCAGAAATCACTAATAGCAAATGTTTCTTTCTAATATAAATTGAAAAAAAAATCTCAATAAAATTAACATTAACTTAAATTAAAATATATTTTTTTAATAAAAATACATTGAAATTGATTATTGATGAATGTATTTTTATTAAAAAAATATTTTACTTGAAACAATTTTAAATGTTTAGTTGAACTATAGTGAATTTTAATCAGAAATAATTTCTTAGTCGGGCTTAAGTTCAGTAATTTCAATTATTATTGATTGAAATATTTTTTATTAACTAATGTGAGTTTCTAAAGAAGAGAAGAAAAATTAAATTAGACTTCTTTAGAAACTCACATTAATTAATAAAAAATATTTCATTCAATAAGAATTGAAATTACTGAACTTAAGCCCGACTAAGAAATTATTTCTGATTAAAAAAAATATTTTACTTAATAAGTAAAATAATAATTTGGGATTACTAGTGCGTTAAAAAAATTTAAACTTAAATTGTAACAATTCCAACAAAAAACACTAATTAAATTAAAATATGTCACCTTCTTATTTTTCTCTTGTTTCTTTATATATATAGTATGTAATTTTATATAACAAGGTGGTATTAAACGCAATTTCAAACAAATTAGCTGTACCTCGAATAGGCAATTACCATAAATGAATGCTTGAGCTTAATATTGATATCACTTTGCAAATAAATTCGCCTTAAAGCGAACGTAAAGTAAAAATTACTGGTGATTCAAAGAAAATAAATAAACACTATGACATACACTTAACAACATTAATATATAAAAACAGTACATACATGAAAAAATCAGTAATTTGCTGGTTATATATAAATCAGTAGTTTTAACAAAAATCAGTTCATGTACTGGCAAAATCAGTACGAATGGCAACCCTAACCTACGTACATAAATATTACTACGTTTAATACTATGTTCAAACTTATGGTCTTAAACGTGTTTAAGGAAAGTGTTTTAAAAACTAAACACAACCGTTCACATTATATTTGAGATGTTTAATGTTGACATTTGTCAGTAAATTATTGTATTTGTAAAAAATTACGAACAATTATGATTTTTTAATGGTTTATTATTTTCAAAAAACAAATATTTTTGTAAATAATTAAGTATTTTTTAATTAATTATTTGTTTACCAAATAATTTTTCACGTGCCGATATTTAAAAACAACACAAAGTTGCCAGAGTTATCAAAAAACGGACTGCATTCTCCATTTACGTGTTTAAATCTTAAACATTTCATTTGAGATGTTTAACAAAACAAGTCAATGTATGGTAAAACATCTGGAAATCGTCGTGTTTATGCTCTTAAGCACGAATGAGGCATTAAACAAGTGTTGCCATATGCACCTCTTTTCGCAGGATTACCCCGCTTTTTTAAATTAAATCACTCCGCGGGATTTAAATATTCCGCTTTTTTAAGATTTATTTGAATATTTTTAATTTAACACCAGCGATTTTCAACTAATAAAGAATAAGTACATCTTCACCGCTGATTCAAAGAGTATATTTTAAGTTAAATGCTGTATAGTACACGACAAATTCGCCTTCGTGTACTATACGGCCGTGAAGTTAACTTATATATATATGTCGAATAATAAAATATATATATATATATATATATATATATATATTATTATTCGACATATTGTCATAATTATATAATAAGTGAAATTTATTTGCTGGTGGTAAAGCGATGTCTATATGCATTTCATTGTTGCTTTAACAAATCGTCAGTAGACTTCAACCACACATTTTGAACAGTCACAAATCTCTTATCCTACTCACAAACTGCCTAAAACTATTTGAGAATTTACAAATAATAATATTTTTGAAAATCACAATATAAGCGTAGTAGGCTTAGAAACTTATACAAAACCCTTATTAATACTTTATCGTTATCCGATGGAATCCTAATTGTATACAGGTGTAGAAAAATAAAATAGATTCATATCGAATAAAAATTATTTGCTGGGTTTTGTATAAGTTTCTAAGCCTACTACGCTTAGTTTGGTTTTGTGATTTTCAAAAATATTAGTATTTGTGAATTCTCAAATAGTTTTTGGATGTTTGTGCATAAGATAAGAGGTTTGTGACTGTTCAAAATGTGTGGTTGAAGTCTACTGACGATTTGTTAAAGCAACAATGAAATGCATATAGACATCGCTTAACCACCAACAAATAAATTTCATTTATAATATATATATATATATATATATATATATATATATATATATATATGTGGCAATAAATAATAATGGCTTAAGGTGACATTAGTGCTTTTCCATTTTATTACATATTTTTATTCTCTTCTTCTTCACTCAGCTAAATTTCAAGTATAAAAGGTTATTATTAATAACAAAAATTAAAATATTAAAATCCCCTGATATATTTAGAAAAGATGTGACATCTTCTAAACGGCTAAATAGATTTTCTTCAAACATAGCTAAGAACCCTCTCGATTAAGCCACCTTTCAAACAAAAAAAGACTACATCAAAATCCGGCTAGCCGTTTGGTCTGTACATGGAAACATTTTATGTAAAAACTAAGCACAAAAAAAGGCATTAATATCTCAAAACAAGAATTTCGACTTCAGCCATTATTATTTGTTGCCACAGATATATATATATATATATATATATATATATATATATATATTTAAATAAGGATATGTGTGTATGTACGTATTAGTGTTGTTAATTATTCGTGTTTTATCTTTTTTCGAATGAAATTTCATGATTTTTTTTTATTCGAGCTGCCGAATAATTGTGAACTTTTGTTTGAATGAACAAAGAATAAAAAATATATTCGAATAATTTTTAAAAAGTTTGCAAAAAACGACACTCATGTCCATTAGTTTAATTTTTTATTAACAATCAAAAAATAATTCATTACACAAGAAAAACAAATAATTTTAATAACATACTTAAAAATATTATTAAAAACCCAAACGAAATTAGTTAAAAAGTATACGTTTTTTGTAAAATACTCATTTAAAAATAGCAGATAATCCTACGTTTTAGCTTGTAGACGATTTGCTTTTACTTTTAATACAAGAGCAACTAGAAAAATTTCTTTCGCAAATTGTTAATGGTAGTGGTAAGGTTAAAATAGTATTAAAAAGCATATAAAGTTTGTGTAATCTCTTTTTTGGAGTTTCCAAATAATTTAAATCAACCTCAATATTGTTGAAGGTTCAGTAAATAAAACATTATCAATTACTTCAGAAATGTCATCTAATACTTCATTGTACTTGTGATTATTTGCGATATTTTGATTACAAAATAATCGTGAAAATAAAGTATTTGCATACTTTTTCTTTCACTCTTTGTGGCATATTTTAAAAAGTTAGTATAGGATAGGAAAGCTCAGGAATAATATTAAGGCATTTAATGATTTTTACGTCGTTCATTAATTTGAATCTTCTTTTTCTAAACTTTTATCAGGAATTGTAACACACTTTCTAATTCCATTAAAGAGGCTTTATCTTTTCCCAGCAAGAAAACAAAAGATGCGTTTAGCGAAGATATGCAAACAAGCTTAAACAAGTATTTATAATTTGATTACTTAATATCCTATTGTTAACAAATTAAAAAGTTATGAAAAGTAAAATACGTTTTATACAAATTAATTACGGAAGTTGTTGGAATATTCGGAAAAAATTATTCTAAAATTTTTTTATTATAAATTGAACATTTTTGTTCGTTCGAGCAAAAATGAAAAAACAATTCGAATATTCGAATAATTTTTGTTCGAATGACAACACTAGTACGTATATAAATAAAAGCAAATCAAAATTTTTATTTTAATACTACTACTTAATTTCTGATACAACTTTTATATGTAAAGACTGAATTAGTTTTTACTTTCTGTTCTGTTACGAATCAGCTGACTCTTTTTTGTTTATGGAAATCTAATCTAACAAGTCGTTAGTTTTTCTGAAACGTCTGTTCTGTTTCGGTTCAACCTGTGAAAATAAAAAATTTGTTAAGTAATTGTAAGTGACAACATAAATTAAATAAAAACATTTGTAAATAAATTGTGATTGTGCGTTTAGAATTTAAGAAATTACATTTTCAAAAGGAAAACATAAAATTATATTGAAACATAATAATAGACGATGCAAAACTCATCACTTTAGTGGAAAGCTGCGACCTTTCTTGTCAGAAACAGCTGATAAGTTGCTACAGAAAAGGTAAGTACTCAAATTTAGAAACAAAACGGCACAGCACAGAACAGCAACAGAAAGTAAAGACTAGTGAAGCCTTAAATCACACAGAGAAAAGCTTTGTTATATCTGAATCAGAGTTGCCACAGCCAAAATATTTTTGTAACCAAAATATGAAAAAAACAAAACGCGACAAAAATTAACCAAAATTTCTATGTAGTTTTTAATTTTTTTTGATAACAAAGCAACAATAACATACATCTTTATTGAAATTATATTAAGCATACGACCCTGTTTTGTAAACCGATCGATTTGAAATCTCATGATTTACCCCGATAGTACAAATATTTTTTTAGACTTTTTTTTAATTGTTCTATTATATCGAAAAAAGTCATAAAAAAATTTTTCGTTGGAAGCATTTGTATGTTTGGAAACTTTATCCCAAAATTAAATTTTTTGTATTAATATCAACACCTTTTATTTCTTCTTCCTTACCATCTGTTTGGAAATCACATTCACATTTGTTTTTAAGCCACGAAAATTCATTCAACCATGTGGTTATTTTTGTGATGAAAAAAGTAACCGAAATGATAAAAAGTACACAAGTGCACATTGAAAAAAGTAAAAATTTTTGTTAATAAGTAACCAAACCGGCTGCGTTGATCTCAATCTGCTAAAGCTCTGTACGGAGTTCTTAAGGAATTTCACATTTGTAAATTTACATTTATTTCAACACGGAAATATAATCGAGTAGCCTTTTGTGTAGAATTACGTTTGCATAAACGCAAACTAATTTTTTTATTTACAGCACACAAAAACACTAAAAAATAAACAGTTGAATGAAAATTAATTTTTGTTTCAGTTGACTGAAAAAAGCATCCACTTATAGCTATAACATACCTGTAATAGACAATAAATTTAAAAAATTCCGTCTGCTTTTGGAGGTCCATACAGCAAACGGAATTTTTTTTAAGAATTTCGCGAACCTGAATTGCCGTAAGTTTTTTTTTACACAAAGTTCTTTTGAAAACTTGAATTTCCGTAAAGCGGGTACCAGACACGTCAATATTAAGCTTCAATATATGAAGTTGTGTGTGTTTGTTTACCAATACCAATAGTATATGTGTGACCAATAGTATATGTGTGACTATACCAGCCTTAAGTCGAAAAAATCTCTACACTTAAAATTATTTTTTGGAAATAATAACAATTTAAGTCACTTTTGTAAAAGTAAAGAAAATAAGTAAAAATGAGGAGTTAACCTCATATACTAATAAGACTACAACCTGAATAGCTCGCGATCGATAAAATGTACACAATGTTTTTAGTACTTAGCTACATAATGTACATATATATGTATTTAAAATACAGAATACAAATTTCAGAAATAATAAATAAACAAATAAATGTATATCAGAGATATAGACAAATAGTCCTAATTGAGCTTCCAACTAGAACAATTTAAAAACCACAAAATTAATGCACGAACTACTCCATTGAAACTTTGCATGTACATTGGCACTTCGCATGGCTATTATTTTGCGTTTTCAAAAGTGGGCATATCCTTCTGTTTTTTGTACTTCGGCTAATCAGATTTTAATATGTTAGTATATTTAGAAAAGTAGGCGGGGTCACACCCACTGAAATTTACGCTATATTTTAAATATTTCTATCCAGACGACTCTTAAGCCATTTCGTACATACTGGGTGTTCTTGTAATGAATAATAGTGCATTTTTAACGTATACATCACAGAAGATAATAACGCATATCTATTTACTTCTTTATGCGGGGTAAAATGTTGTCAAGTAAGCAGGTTGCCTAGAAATGATATGACACCCGGACTATTACAAATTTATATAATTCATGGCAGATTGTAGCGATTGTGTAATTTTTAATTCTACGTGATCATACCTTTGACGCAGTCGACCATTTAAATTATCGAATAAACTCGAGAAATTCTTTCATGTTTAATCCACAGCCCGCAAACATAAGTATATAAAGAAATTAAATTAAATAGCAAATTCAGAAGCCTTTAATGTGAATAGTGAATACTGTGTATGCCGTAGGGATCAATACTTGGGACTCTAGGTCTAAGGTTCAAATGTATGCCGGTGAGGTGCAGATTCATAATAGTATTCAGACATATGAGGTCCAATCATTTTCCCATAACATAAACAGCGATGTAGTGAAGATAAAATAAATGGGCTGTAAGAAATGGACTAAGCATCAATCCTTCGAAAAAAAATATATTTTTGCACAATAATAATAGAAGTCTAAATGATGAGATTCAGATAAAAGTAAGCAATAGTACAGTTGAGCTTTCAAGTTCAGCCTTGGTATCGTATTCAATAATCACCTCGCCTGATCGTGACTGTAGTTGTTCGTACATATGTAATGATTCGAAATATTTAGACCATTAAATATTCAACGCTGCTTATGGAATATGTGCAAACTGTTCCAGTAGTGACTTTTATTAACTTTAATTTGCTTACAATAACAAAGCAAGATAGATATATAACACAGAATGACGGTAATCAATTTCCAGCTTTTCGAATCAAATTAACCATGTGAGGTTTCAAAATCTCCTAAAATTTAAGAGCCTTTTTCCTACATATAAAAATAAATACTTATCCACCAAGAACACTCATATATTTATGTTTGTATTTACCAAGTGCAAAAAATTGGAAGTAATTATTCAGGAACTACTTTTTCTCCAATTCCAAATTATCAATACGTGTGTATTTTTTAATTCAGTAATAATTTAAAAAAATTATAAAAAATATATTGATTTAAAATAAATTTAGGAAACGAAAAAAACTTAACATACGAAAAATCAGATTTACTTAATATCATGAAAATGACTCCGGATTCACTGAATATATATCAAAAAAGGAGAACTTCTTACAATTACAACCCTATGTAAAATCTTTAGAAATAATCCAAATTCGCACTACTTTCAGATCACAAGTTCACGATCTTATTGACTTCATTACACAAATCCCGATTCTAGTGTCCGTGCTACTGGACAATGTTTCGTAGGTAGGCATGCACAAAGGTTATATGTCGAAAACAATGACTTTTTCCTTAGATGCCAAGATATCGATAGAGAGGATAATGTACAAAATTTTTTTGTGGCACTGCTTTGGAATAGCAAGACAGAGAATGGCTACTACTTTGTGACGTTACCATTGTTGAACTGCAACGTATTAGTAGTTTTATATTTAGCTCTGGTTGGTTTGAAGGGTCTAAGTGATTCCGGGATTCTGACTACCTAACCAAACATATTGACTTCATTGAATCTTTTTTTTACTATTTAATTGACTATTTTCATGTGTGCACTCCAAATATAAACCTGTAATCATCTACATACGTTTTCACTTTCTGTTTAAATTATAAGATACATACACCACTGTGCTTTTATGTAAGTATGTATGCATGTGCTCTTAATTTTATGCCGCACACTTTAAGTCCTTCACTTCCATACGCGAATGATGCTGATATTAAAGTAAAATGAAATTCTTATTTTGACTGTCCGAAACCCGAAAAAGAAACCTTTTATGGTGGCACAACTGTACTTACTAGCTTCAGCAACCACATGCATACATATTCATTGATTTAAATATAACAACACAAAACTATCTCTGTACATACACCCAGGCGCAAAATTTTGCGTACAAAACTTTTATTTATTTTCAGGACTGAAAATGTAACCTGAATTTTATCAGTGTTATTTGTAGGCATTATTTCTTAAAATTGTTAGTAATTTTTTCTTAGCTGCACAATTAACTTTGCACGATTTTTTGTGCAGATAAGTCAAAAATACTGTTATCTTAAAGGTACTTATCTACATTAATGTGCTGGTATACAATTGTGGCTTCCTGCCTAAAAGTGCCTAATAAAAAATCTTTTTTTTCACACACATATATACATTGAGTGATATTTTATTAAAATTTTAATTTCAAATAAGAACGAATTTATATTTCCAATGTAAAAAGTTGGAAAAAGCGGCCAACACATTTTTTTCATGCATGCAGCTTACTTTAATTTTTTATATCAACATAATTTAAAAAAAGAACTTGGATAATAACTACAGAAAACAAATGTTATGTGTATTTTACGTCAATGTTTTTTTTTATCAAAACAATTTAAAATTACAAAAGTTTTTGGGCAATTACCTTAAAATTACAGGTATAGAAAATGCATTTAAAAAACGAATTTGTATCGGATTTTAAAGAATAGTGAAAAACTCTACAATTTTACCGTTAATGGGGGGAGGAATTTTTTTTGAATTTTGAATTTTTTCTACTCTTCTTCTCTACGCCGTTCGCTTTCAAACCAAAAATGACATCGAAAAATAGACTTCATAAAAGTCATCGTGTTAATTTTGTGTAAGACAACAATAAAATTGAAATTATATTTAAGAAATAAATAATAGTTTGTGTATAAACAAAAGTCCTTGGAAACGAGTTCTTAATTATACTAATATACTTAAGCTCTAAGGAAAAGACAAACAATTCACAGTTTTCAATACTTAAAAATCGATATTTTAGAATGATAGCGTGAAACATATTTAAACAATATTATACTCCGAAACATAAAATTTTGTATGGATTAAGAGTTTCGTACGTAGGTATATCTTAAGAATAAAATTTTAAAAAATTGGATAAAAAAATAAAATTTGGCAAACCCTGTTTTTAATCTTGTCTACATATAGATATGTACTATAAAAAAATTTTAGTTTTGCAGTCAAATAGAAATTATTTTGTGTGGGTGTGTTATATAAGTAATCTATGATTACCAAGTGCAGTAAATTTATGGGTCAACTTCAGTCTGTCTTTAATTATTGTAATAAAATTTTCAAGAAAAATAGTTACTTTTTTTGTTATACAAACAAGTTTATTAAAAAATGTATGTTTACATTGTTTTTTAAATTTTTTAT
Source organism: Nowickia ferox (assembly GCA_936439885.1). Classification (NCBI taxonomy): domain Eukaryota; kingdom Metazoa; phylum Arthropoda; class Insecta; order Diptera; family Tachinidae; genus Nowickia; species Nowickia ferox. The sequence goes on from OW387023.1 coordinate 55,585,327, forward strand.
ATAACATTCTAATATACTACTAAAGGCCGTGATACACTGTCATACAAAGTCGTGCGATCTACGAAAAAGAACAACCCTGGTGTGATGAATTGTTATTGTCTTTTGATAATTTTCATAAACTCCATTTTTTCGTAGATCGCACGACTTTGTATGATAGTGTATCACGGCCTTAACATAGCAAAATATAACTAAACTTAAATTTTTTCAGTTCATTATCCATATCGAGCCATGAGAGCAAATTTATCGTTAGCGACTTTTTATCTGGAAAAATTTTATGATTGAAAATTAATCATTAGACCATGTGACATCGTTGTGTATCTCCAGAATATTCGAATTATCATCAAAACACTAAAAAAGTGGAGGTGTCATTTTATCGTTAATGATTGTTTACACTTTTTTGTGAAAACACTTTATCGTAAGTGACATATTAAACTACCAAAGGCCCCCATAAACGTTCAGTCTGATGGAATCAGTCAGTTAGTTGTGTTAGTGAAAATAAGTATGTGTGCGAGACACAGACATGATTTTCGGTTGATGTATTTGTCAGCAGAAATATTTGATTTTTTTTTTTATTCTCTGCTACCTCTAGAGCGACTGCAAGTTTTACGTCGTCCGACGCATTCATTGTGTACTTCCCTCTACAAAAGCAGAGCAAAAATGACTGACTGTCTGTTTATCAGACTGAACGTTTATTTGGCACTTAAGGTGACCGCAAATACGTTCCGATCAGGGTATAGTGTGCATGTGAGTAAAGAAGATAGGTATATTTTTGTATTATATATTTTGGCACTACTCTGTAATTTTGAAGCAGAAAGTTCTGAATATATAAATAAATGCAACCAACTTCACTGGCATTTTCTAAAATTAAGTTCAGTTACATACATTTGTCTTGAATATTGGAAACCACGTTTTTTTTATGACCAAAGTGTACATTTACTTTACATAAATGGATTACAACTTCGAAGAGGTAAGTTATTAAAAATTGTAGGTGTATGTATATTACTGACATGAAGTACATAATGCAGGTAATAAATTAGGCTGGCATGAATAGTGGGCCTTGCAAACTAGTTGACTATAGTAATTCCGAATCGGATGAATTTGTAGAAGAAACTTAAGTTGGGAAACGAAGCAGAAAGAATGAAAAAAGTGTGAAGAGGGCAGAGAACAGGAAAAGAGGTACTGCTGTAAAACAATTGAAATTAAATCCATGTCTTGGCAAGAAGCGTCAAAACAACTGTTCAGACACATTTTCGGAATTAGATCGGACACATATAAATGCATATTATTGGGGTCTTGCAAGTGATGCTCGGCAAAAAGATTACCTGTTTTCGAGAGAAGTAGTATTCGTAGAAAACGTGCTTCTATATACAAATCTAAGAACAGCATCATACAAATACTTCATTAGTTTTCGCGGAGATCGTACCAAAGTTTGTCAGCAATTTTTAATAAAAATTCTGCGAATATCACAAATGACTTTGCGCCATTCTGCATTTAAAAAAGTTGAGACTACCGGTAGAAATAACTTGCCAAAAAGACAGGCAATTAACAAAACTAAGGAGACAAGTCTGGTCCTAGTACGCAAATTTATTGAGAAGTTACCAGCGGTCCCTTTCCGCTATTGTCGCAACAAAAGTACCAAACTATATTTAACCACAGAATTCCGGAATGTTCCAACTTTATATAAACATTATGTAGAACATATGAGATCAGAAATGCAGCATTCATCAATTGTATTCCGTAAAACTTTTAATACAGAATATCATTTGGGATTTCATTTGCCGAAGAAAGATAAATACGATTTTTGTGAAAAGTATAGACAGCACATAAGTGAGAAAAATAAAGCAAAAGAATTGTTCTTAATCGATCAAGCTAAAAGTAAAGAAGATAATTCTACCACTTTATGTGTCAACCAAGCTAAAAGTAAAGAAGATAATTCTACCACTTTATGTGTCAGCTTTGACTTATAGAAGGTGCTAAATATTTCTTACGGAAGCAGTGTAAATTTGTTTTATTCGAGAAAATACTCCTTCTACAATGAAAGTATTTATGAAAGTGGTACTAAGTTCGGATACTGTTTTATGTGGGGCGAATGTGATGGAAATAGAGGATGTAACGAAATTTGTTCAATCATGTTCAAATACTTAACAATGGTAGATAATAGGAAGCAATATACCACTGTAAGCCTCTATTGCGACAGTTGCGCAGGCCAAAACCATAATCGAACGGTGATCGCCATGATTTTTAAATTTTTGAAATCGGCAGTTTACATTCAGGATGTTAAAATAACATTTCTACTACTCGGCCACACAATGATGCCAGTAGATTCCATACATGCGACCATTGAATCTTTTATTAAAAAACGAACAATATGGGCCCCTTCGGAGTGGGCAACAATAATTTCGAATTCCCGAACTAATCCAAAACAATATGAAACCATTGTTCGAAATTATACAGATTTTATGAACTGGAAGTCATTCTCCCAAGCATTAATTCCCCCAAAAATCAAGATTAAATTCAATAGTTTAAGAACGGTGCATGTTGATAAACGGGGTACTAAAATAAAATTTAAATATGGCTTTTTTGAAAACTGTGAATTGGACGATGTTAATATTGAATTAATGGCTCCATCGAGAAAGGACAAAAGTATCGTTGAAAGAGGACCAGTTCAAGTATACGCAGAAAAACTTGAAATATCCGTATCTAAGTACGCAGATTTAAAAACAATGTGTTAACGGGGAATAATTCCTGATAGATATCGCAGCTAGTATATTCAAATGAAACGAAACAATAATATTCCCGACACTTTAGCTGAGAGTGACGAAGAAGACGACACAATTTATTAGGTTGAGTTATAAGTTATTTCTTTGAATTCTTTATATATTAATTTTACTGCAAATTAATGAAAATTTTATTTTATTTTACAGTTTGTTTTTGTTTTAACTTATTTTAAGAGAAATATATAAAAATGTACATACATCAAAGTTGTAACAGAACAAATAAACCGTTATATTCCTACAATTTTGTGTTTTAAAACAATAATACTACTTATCGTAAGTGACATCATTTTTCCTCCATAAGCAAAAACCAGTAAGTGTATTTTATCGGAAGCGCCATAAATTGCTTAAAATGAATGAATTGTTGTGGTTTTATGTTAATATTAGATAAGTAAGAAGAAATGTGCAATTTGTGCATCAAAACATTGGAGTTTTGACACTTGTGGTTAGAAATAAACATAAAAAAGCTCTGCTGTAAAATTTGTAATTTGTCGCTTACGATAGATGTGCGCTTATGGCTCGATATGTATATATGTGAAACTACGATCAAAATAATAGCAGCACGAAATAATATGAGCATCTAACATTAAAATTCAAAATAGCTTATCTTTAAAACAAAATCGAACATTACGGAAAAATAAAAAGTGTTTTGTAGATAATTTATCTAGCTTTTGTTTTCGACTATCTAGAACAGATTGTACTCGTATAACGAGATTTGTGTTGTTAGAGAAACCCGGTTTTCAGTCCTTTTTTGACCTTCAACATTTTTGATAACTAAGGAAGTATTTTATTGTTTATTAATTTTGTTATATCTTTGTTTCGAGTAATAAAAAAATAAGCCAAAAAGTATATCCTTAGCTAATAAAAAATTAAAGGTCAAAAACTAAAAGGACTGAAAAACGGGGTTCTCTAACAATATAAATCTGGCCTGTAACTATTTTGTTCGTCGGTAGAAAAATTATATGATGATTCAAAATTATCAACTAGATTAGTACTAAAAATACATAATTATGAATTTGAAAACAAACGAGATATAAAAAAAATTTACGAACGGGCATCTACAAAATATATTAAAATAATTTGATTTTCCAGTTCGACCATCATAACATATTCATTACTTATATAATCTATTATAGAATTATTGAAAGTATAAACTAGATAAATCTATATATAAAACGGAATGTGTGTTTGTTTTTGTTTGTTTGTTTGTACCTTATACTAGACCAGACGTCTTGACCGATCTTCCTGAAATTCTCACAACATTTATCTGGGAATCTGGATTGAATTATAGGCTACTTGTTTTTCACCCACGCCCACTTTTTTAAATTATGTTACTCCTTCCATATAGTATTTAACAGGTTTGTTTTATAATATTAACGAGCATAACTCCGCCATTTTTTTTCATATAAAAAAAGGTCACTTATTTTTTTTTTTGAGGTGAGGAAGGTGTCGCAGAAAATTGCCCACCCCAGTAATTGATTAAAAATAACTTCGTCATCTTTTGACCTATTTTCAAAGTGCTTTTTGCATATAAAAGAGGTCCACCAAAATTTTTTTTAATTTTAGGAAGGAAAAGAAAGTGGCTAAATGTGTCCGCTAAAAAATTTGATTATCCAATTGCTTCGTCGTTTGTGGTGGTGGGAGTGCGGAGGGAAGCAAAGTGTACCCTTAAAAAATTTATTATTAAATATTTTTGTTCTTTGTGGATCAATTTTCCAAATTCATTTTGCATTTGGAAAAGGGTCAAATATTTTTTTTAATTTTAGGGGGAAGAGGAAGCAAATTGCCCGCCTTTAAGAAGTGAATAACAAATAACTTCGTCATATGTGGACCAACTTCCAAAATTATTTTTTCATGCGGAAGAGCTCCGCTAAATTTTTTTGTAGATTAGGTGGTGGCGTTTTTAAATTGCCTAGTTTTATATTTTGCTTATGATAGAGGTCTACTAAGTTTTTTTAATGTTAATGTTTATACTTTTTTCAAACGATGGGTTGGGGGAAGCAAAATGCCCGCCACAGAAATTTGTTATCAAATATCATTTCTGTAACTTCGTCGTTTCTCGACCAATTTTCAAAATGATCTCTGCATATGGAAAAGGTTCACGGTTTATTTTTTAAAAGTCGGGGAGATGCAAAGTGCCCGCCCGAAAAATTGGTACTACGTTAATATTTTACCTAAAAAATCAAAATAAAACTTCGTAAAAGACTTATTAAAAAATTTACGTTTTAAGTACAATAAAGTTTGTTTTATAATTACCACAAATTTGTGATTATAACCTCCTTATTCTGAACTTTGGGACAAATAATAAAATTACAATCTTATTAGCAATGTAAAAATTGTCAATTATTACAATTTTTATTTTCACACAGAGCTTAGAATACGGGTGTTAAATACAATTTGCGATCTAAAAACTAACTAAAGCTATGTACAGACGATTGTAAGATCTTACAATATTGTCAGATCTGGCAATGTGCTGACAATGTACTGGCAATCAAAAATTGCCAGCAAAAGGTAGATTGTCAGTTCACACGGTTGTATCAAATTTGTCAGAAAATCTTACAATTTATTGCCAGACGGTTGTATGACAATAAATTGATCTGACAAAATCGTCAGTCGAAAAATTGTCAGTTCACACAGTTGTCATATACAAAAATTTTCAGATCTGTTGTTTTGCGTTGCCAGACTCAAAGAATTTATTAGAAATTGTTAAATATCAATCCCTTTTGGTTGTGTTAAATGTAAAAAGTGTAAATATAAATTATTATGAACCATAAAGAAGCAATTGCGATGATTTAGTCGGCATATATTTTTTTATTCATATTTTCTTTAAAATAAAGCGTATGCAGTGTTGCCCATAGAAAGAATTCTCTTACAATGACGCCATTGGCAGATGCATAAAGTTCGCACATCTGACAATATTAAAATGTCTGACAAATATCTGGCAATAATTTTACAATGTGTTCACACGATTGTACGATGTCTGACAATTTGTTGTCAGCTGCTATTCTTGCAATGAACTGACAATGCATTTTCTTGCAATGATGTCAGACAAAAATTGCCAGTTCACACGGTTGTAAGAAATTTTTAGCACATTTTACTAACAATATTGTAAGATCTGACAACCGTCTGTACATAAAACAATAAAATGCCTCCAAAAAAACATAACTTTCGCAACGTACAAAAAAAAGTAACCAAATAAAATCCCAAAGAGAAAAGGAAATATTTGAAGAACACCAAAAACATTTTTTTTTAATCTATATAAACACTTTTTCACAATGATGCGGGTAGCAAAGCGCACCGGGTTAAGCTAGTTGTCTATAAAACACTTTATTTTTTTGTAATGTTCGATTTAGTTTTAAAGATAAGCCTTTTTGAATTTTAACGTTAGGTGTCCATATTATTTCGCGTGGATATTGTTTTCATTGTAGCTGTACGTATTAAATAACGAAAAAAATCAAACTAAAAAGACACAAAAAAAACGATTTGAATTGTCTGTACATGGGTGAAAAATTATGAAAAAATTAATAAAAATTTTATATTTTTTGCCACATATATTTTGTATTTGCGCTTACGGATTTTGCTAACTCAAAACCTTTAGGGGTTTGAAGATGTTAGTGATGATAGAACAGAGAAAATAAAAATGATACTTTCACCATATAATTAAGTAGTTACAGAAATTAAAAAATTAGTATTGTACAATAGGATTTAAAAAAGCGAAAATAGAAAGGACGACACTATTTCAACTATATTATTATGTTTCCATAAGGAAACTTATACAACAAATTTAAGGCAATAAATATTAAGAACATTTTGTGGAAAATTGTTTTAGCTGGACAAATTTCATTTTAGCTTGAAACTGGACTTAAAAAGCTGGACAATCCAGCCAAAACAAGCCCTACTGGCAACCCTATTTCCACGTGTTGTTATTAAAGTTCTAGTTGGTTCGTTAATGCCATCTTCTATAGGAATCAGTTTCTTTAACACTTCCGAATTCAGTCTTATCCTGGACAAAGCGTCTGCATTGGTATTGGTCTTACCTTTCTTATATATAGTTTCGAAATCATTGTCTAACAAATCTGTACGTATACTTGTCAATTTGAATGATGGGTTTTTGTGAGTAGAAAGTGAAACTAGTGGTCTGTGATCTCTTACCACAATAAACTTTTTGCCAAATAGGTAGGGTCTGAAGTATTCTATTCCCGAATGTATGGCAATAAGTTCTTTTCAATTACAGGTTTATTTAAGTCATGTTTTCCTAATGTCTTGCTTGCGTATGAAATTGGCAAATCTTCTCCTGTTTTTCCCTGTGATAACACAGCTGTTTTTAATATAAACGAATGCTCAAAATCTGGGTAACTTAATTTCATTAATAATTCAAAATCCTGTTGACATTCCTCCGTCCATTCAAATGTTTTTCCCTTTTTAGTCTGATTATTTAGACATTTTGTAATTTCAGCAAAAAGTTTTATGAAATGTCTGTAATAGTGGCTAAATGCGACAAATCTTTTAATTTCACTTTATCTCTTAGAACAGGATATTATTCTGTAACTTTGTGTTTAGAGGGGTCTGTTCGTATGCATTCTTTTTTATTTGATGACCTGAATATATTACCTCTGATTTCAAAAATACATATTTTGATGAATTTAATGTTAAATTGTATTTTGAAAGTCGTTCAAATACACCACTAAAGCTATCATTATGATGTTTTAGGCTGCAACCAAAAAGAATTATATCGTCTACGTATAAAAATGCTTTGAAATCTAAACCACTAAGTGCCCTTGTTAACATTCGTTGGAATGTTATTAGAAGATATTTTTAAACCAAAGGGTAGCCTCTTGAATTGATCGTGGCCATTACTCGTTGGGAATGCAGTTAAGTGTCTTGAATCTTCATCCAAATTTATTTGATGGAAAGAATTAGTCATTTCTAAAGTTTAAAAATATTTCGCTCTATTTATTAATTTATCATTTACTGTATTTTTGTTCAACTGTCTGAAATCTACTACTAGTTTCAGTTTTCTTTTCTCTTTTTAGGTACAACTAATAAAAATTATAAGCACTATTTGATGGTTCAATGATATCATCATCCAGTAGATTTTGTACTTGCCTATTTATATATTTGTCTGTAGTTTCTAATAAATACTGGTGTTTCATCGGAGACTTTTAAGTTCTGTGCATAAAAATTATTTGAAGATAATTTGTTTCCTTCCAAATGAAAAATATCGCAATAATCTTCAAAAATCTTCATTAATTCTGACTTTGCTTTGTAATCGCTAATGTCAATATTCAAGGTATCAAGTATTTTGGAATCTTTCTATTTTAATATCTTTTTGTTCCTTAATGTCCGACTGTGTTACCAAGTTGTAGTTTTTTAATGGTTCTAATTCTAATTCAATATTTCTTAAAATTACATCATTGTAAATATTCTCACATAAAATGGAATATCCTGGTACTATTGTATTACTTATTTTTACACGTGCTTCAACTTCTTTGCTTAGAATAATGCTATCTTTGGCTGTGTTCATATATATTGGGTGAATTACTTCTGATCGTTTTCTACCATTATTATATAGTCTCTATTAATCCATGTTTTCATAGGTATTGAGATCTCATCTTCTTTTCAGGTAAGTGATATTGTAAATATTTCATAATCAATTTTACATACATACAAATCTAGCAAAGAAATTTCTCCCTAAAATTCCATCAATTGGTATTGGAAAATTTCTGTAGACGATATGAAATTTATGATCTGCAACTTCATTACTAATGCTGAATTGGAAATCTGATGTTCCTATGTATTTAATTTTTTCTATAGTAATTTCTGTAAAACTTTTCGATAGTTCCCTATCAATACTTATTCGATCCTCATTTAGTTAATTTAATTTGCACAAAAAATTTCTGCAGCTGTGTCTATTAAAAATGTGAGATTAAAATCTTTAAATAAAGATAAAGTTGCTTGAGACCTGAAAAACATTATTAAGTCTTATTTTTTGTCCGGATAGTGAGTTTATGCAGTTCCTTGAGTCACTTCCGGATCTTTGGAGTTTTCCTGTACATAGTGCATACTTCTACTGTTATTCCGGTCATTGTTTCTGACATAATTATTGTTATTATAACGATTGTTACTATTACAACGGTTGTTACTATTGTAACGATTTGGATTTCCATGCCATTGTTGTTGCTATTCGATCTGAAATTTTATGCAATTGGTCTACTAAGGTTTTTATTGTAATTATTATAATTTTGACTATTATTAATTTGATAATTATTTCTATTAGTATTCTGGTTATTGTTTTTATGCAAATTATATCTATTTTGTCTGTCCTTATTGTTTGAAAAGTATAATACTTGATTATTATTATTGGAAAGGTATTTTTCCAATTCGAGAGCCAACTGTACAGTGTAATTGAAGTCTTTTGGCCTAGATGCAAAAATTGTTGATTTCAACTCTTTATTTAAGCCGTTTTTTATTCAGTGCATATTTTTCATTTATTAGTTCAATTGTGTCTGCTTGAACTGTGTCGCAATTTGCTATCTCGCCTACTTGTAATTCTGTTAACTCTGCTATTAGATTCAATATTTTTTTATCGTAATTGTTCACACTCATGTTCTTCTGACAAAAAGTGCTAAGTGAAGCTTGTGTTTGTGCGACATTTTTTGTTGTCTTGTATCTTTCATTTAGACATTTTTTCAAATAGTCAAATGTTGTTGGTGTAGAAACTCCTAATGCAGTATTACTTAATTCAACGTTGAAAACAAAGTTCAAAAGTAGTGTTTCTTGATCTGGTGCCAATCCAATTGTCTTTAAAGCAATCTCTAAATTAAATTGTTGATAAGCCATATTTATTGAATCTTGTATTTAACTGTTGGTAATATTACATTTATTTTCCAATTCTTTTGGACTTTCTAACAAAAATTGTTTAATTGTTGTATGTACATTATTAAATTCTGTTCTCAAAGCTCATAATTTTTCATCTTCTTCTTGGAATTCTTTTGAAAATCATTTCTAATTCTATTTTGGATAGTTTTTTCTGTATATGTCCTTCCTGGACTTTTCTTTAAATTTTTTAATAAATTTCGTAACAATATTATTTTAATGTTTAAACACATAATTTTTAAAATATTGATAAATCTTACATGCTATTTACAATAAAAACCCTACTATAAGTAATGTTATTACAAATTCTGGTATGGTTGTGTTAAGCCAGCTTTTACTGAATTCTTGTTGCTAATGTATTTTTCTTGCTCAATTTTCTTGATGGGATTTCCCCAAATAGAACCTACCATTGTATTTTACTATTAGTTTCCCCTGTTTATTTTTACACGTTTGTTATTGCTAGTCGGCTGTCATGTTTCCTCACATAATTTTTAAAATAAACATTAATTTTATATATTTACTATCACAATTAGTGTTATCGCGTACTCTGGTACTAGCGGTTTGGTATTCTCTGAATTTTCATTATTTACTATGTTTTCTTGTATCTCTACATTACTCTGCGGTTTACCCATTTTGTTTGTTGAAATCTTCTTTTGAAGGACTATGCAGACATAAGCTAAGTTTTAGTTAAACGACTGACATAGGATTAGTTAAACAACTGGTATAGGATTAGTTAAACAACTGGCATAGGATAGTTAAACAACTGGCATAGGATCAGTTAAACAACTGGCATAGGATCACTTAAAGAACTGGCATAGGATCGCCATATTAAGTTTTAAGTTCTTCTTCTTTGGTCTAGTATATATATATACATATATTGGGTGCTTTTTATTGAGGTATAGAACTTTAAGTTGGCATCACTTTTTTAACTGGCGGCCATTTTGTCAGCTGTCAAGTGATTAATATTTAGTTTGGTTTGCCATTTCATCATGAACAGGTTGACAAAAGAACAACGCTTGCAAATCGTGCAAATTTATTTCGAAAATAATGGTTCAGTTCGCGAAGTTTACCGCAAGCTCCGTCCATTTTATGGTCGACATAATCGTCCATCAGAGCAATTAATTCGGTTAACCATGGATCGTTTTCGCACTACGTTTACTCTATGTGATAATACGCATCCGCAGAGACGTCGAACAGTGCGCACCGAAGAAACAATTGCCGCTGTAGAGCAAAGTGTTGAAGAGGACCCGAATGAATCGATTCGCCACCGTGCACAGCAATTGGAGCTTTGTCCATCAACTTTATGGAAGATTTTGCGCAAAGATCTTGGCTTGCGACCTTACAAGATCCAGCTTGTGCAAGAATTAAAGCCGCGAGACCATGCAATGCGTCGTGATTTTGGTATATGGGCCGAAAATGAGATTGATCTCGATGCTGATTTTCATCGCAAAATTTTGTTCAGTGATGAGGCTCATTTTTGGTTGAATGGCTACGTCAACAAGCAAAATTGCCGCATTTGGAGTGAAGAGAATCCACATGAGACCCTTGAGACGCCATTACATCCACAAAAACTGACTGTTTGGTGTGCTCTATGGGTTGGTGGAGTCATTGAGCCATACTTCTTCCGAAATAATGCTGGAGAGTCAGTTACCGTTAATGGAGACCGGTATAGAGCCATGATAACCGACTATTTTCTTCCCGAATTGGATGGCATGAATGTGGATGAGTTGTGGTTCCAACAAGACGGCGCTACATGCCACACAGCGCACGTCACAATCGATTTATTGAAGGAAACATTCGATGAGCGCATAATTTCGCGGAATGGACCTGTCAATTGGCCACCAAGATCGTGTGATTTGACACCATTGGATTATTTTCTTTGGGGATATGTGAAGTCGCTCGTCTACGCCAACAAACCAGAAACGTTAAGGGACTTGGAAGCCAACATTCGTGGCGTTATTGCCAACATACGGCCCCAGTTGCTCGAAAAAGTGGTTGAAAATTGGACCTGTAGAATTGGCTTTATTCGAGCCAGCCGCGGCGGCCACATGCCCGAAATCATATTTAAACGTTAATGGCTTAAAATTATCCTTCCAATAAAGCCAAATTGATGGACATTAAAACGATTTTCTTGTGTTTTATTTCAATTCGAAGTTCTATACCTCTAAAAAAACACCCTGTATAAAAGGTTTTCCAGTTTGTTTTGAATGCTGCGTCTGGTCGCAGCAGTTTTAATTCACCCGAGCACTGTTACAGTCAGAATGTGGGAATCAAAAAAGAAAAGATAAGTTGTTGATCTAAATTGATTCTGATTTATTTACATTTCTGTCAGTATTTATAAAGAATTAATTTATTAAAATCACAAATACAAATACAAAAATAATTTATTAAAGTTCTACTGACTAATATTACTTTTTGTTTTTAATTTATTGCTTACAATATTTTTATTTAGCATATATTTCTTAATAAAATTTACATGTTGAAAAGGTAAATGACTGTGTGACATAATTTTAAAGGTGTAGAATTACAAGATTAAATTTTACTTTTTTTATTTATTTTTTTTTGTTCATATATTTATTTATTGTATCTTCAAAAATGAACTAACAATAAGTAATCAAATCTTAAATCTAAATATAATTATTAGGCCCGACCAGTGTCGGACATAAACTTAGTGATAGTTATAAATAATACATAAGTAGTGATAATCAAAAAGGAAAAAAAAAATAAACGTATTTTCAAGAAGTCCCACCTGGAGTGTTGAGAATAAGAGCCCTTGTGTCCCTCTTTTTTAAGCTGATATGTCCAGTAAAGTTCAAGATATTACGAGCGAGTGGATTAGGATGTGTCTCGAGTTTTGTTAAATATTTACCTGCGTAGTTTGCAATTTCTTCAGTCACTAGTGGCACATTTAAATCGCGATGTATATTTGAATTTTTGATGTACCATAGAGCCGATGTTATCAAACGTAAAATTTTGTTTTGCCTTCGTTGGATTTTCTCAACACTTGAAGCTGAAGCAGTGCCCCATAGCTGAATTCCATAGCACCATATTGGCTTCAAAAGCGACTTGTATATCAAAAGTTTGCAGTCTAGGCTGAGTGTTGAATTTCTGCAATTAACCAATATATTTGAGTTTTTTTTTATTTGACTTAAATTGCAATATTAAGTAATTTAATGTTATTAGTTGTGTTTTATTCTGGTATGCAAAAATAGTTTGCGATTGCTGCCAACCGCTCAGTAGAAGCTGAGAAGAATTTAAAATTCCGGAGAATTCATGTAATTGAAACATTTTGAATCTGACTTAATTATAATTAAGTCATACAAGTATAGTGTGTTGTTGTTCATTGTCATTAAAGAGTAAAAAGTCCTTTTTAGGAAAAGGTACTTTTTTGAATAAAGCACTTTTTAGAAAAAGATACTTTATTGAGAAAGTGCTTTTTAGAAAAAGGTTCTTTTTGAAGAAAGTGCTGTTTGGAAAAAGTACTTTTTAGAAAATGATACTTTATGAAGAAAAAACTTTTTAGAAAAAGGTTCTTTCTGAAGAAAGTACTTTCTGGAGAAGTTATTTTTTAGAAAAAGGTACTTTTTTTGGAAAAGTACCTTCTAGAAAAAGGTAATTTTTGGAAAAAGTACCTTCTAGAAAAAGGTAATTTTTGGAAAAAGTACTTTTTAGAAGAAGGTACTTTTTGGAAAAAGTAATTTTTAGAAAAAGATACTTTATTAAGAAAGTGCTTTTTAGAAAAAGTTTTTTTGAAGAAAGTACTTTTCGGAAAAAAACTTTAAAAATCCTTTTTTCTATACACTCGAAAGTGTTGGTATTTGTGAAAAAGATCCTCTTATTTCTGAAAACGAAAAACGTGCTTTAAGTTTGCTAAACAGCTTTACAACGTTAAAAGAAAATAGGCATTATGAGGTTCCATTATTGTGGAAGTTTGATAATTTCAAACTACCAGATAGTTTTGATACAGCTTTAAAGTGGCTAACCTGCCTCGAAAAAAAAATATTAAAAAATGCTGACCTTCATAAAATATTTTAAGATACAATTGCAAGTTATATATCTAAAGGCTATATACGAAAGTTAAATGACAACGAAATAAAAAGATCTGATGGTAAAGTGTGGTATCTACCAATTTTTGCGGTGTTTAATAAAAATAAGCCGGGAAAATCCCGTGTAGTGTGGGATGCGGCCGCGAAATCGGAGGGCTTATCTTTGAATTCATTTTTGCTCAAAGGCCCTGATTTGCTGGCATCCCTCCCATCAATTCTTTTTAAATTCCGACAGAATGCAATTGCTGTTTGTGGCGACATAGAAGAAATGTTTCTTCAAATTCAAATACGTCCGGAAGATCGTGATGTTCAGAGATTTTTGTGGCGAGATTGTGAGCAAAGTAGAGCGCCTGATGTGTATGTAATGGACGTAATGATATTTGGAGCTACATGTGCTCCCAGCATATCACAGTACATTAAAAATATAAACGCTGACAAATTTCAAAATGAATTTCCTTTAGCTGCTAAGTCGATTAAGCAAAATCATTATGTTGATGATTTGTTAGATTCTGTTAGTACGCCAGAAGATGAAGTCAAGTTAATTTCAGACGTTTCATACGTACATCGTCAAGCCGGTTTTAACATAAGAAACTGGATATCTAACAGCGTATTAGTAAAGCAAGCCTTTAGTCAAGAAGCTTCTTATGGCGTTAAATGTATTAATTTTAAGGATGAAACAGAAATTGAAAAGGTTTTGGGTGTTTGCTGGGAATATCACGAGGATGTAATTACTTTGAAAATTGCATCGTGGCTTCTCGAAAGCGATTTATTTACTTTAAAAAAGGCACCCACAAAACGCTCCGACTAATTATGTCAATATATGACCCTCTTGGTCACATTGCACACATAATAATGTGTGTTAAAATACTAATGCAAGATGTGTGGCGGTCTAAGGTTGACTGGGATGAAACCATCCCTTCAAAGTTGTTAAAGAAATGGACACAGTGGGTTAAAATGTTGCCAGAAATCCAGAATATTAATACCGAGATGCTATTTGCAATCATTTAAAAATTATGATGGTGTCGACATACAATTGCATACATTTGTAGATGCGAGTAAAGACGGGTATTCGGCTGTATCATTCAGGTTGAAGAAAGATAAGACTATTATATGCTCTCTAGTGAGTGCCAAATCTAGAGTGGCACCAATGAAAATCACATCTATTCCTAGACTAGAACTCATGGCGGCTCTAATAGGAGCTCGTCTTGCCAAATTTGCTGTAAAAAATCACGAAATAATAGTTTCAAAAAAATATTTCTGGTGCGACTCAAGAACCGTCATCAGCTGGATTAATTCCGACCACCGGAAGTATCACCAATTTGTGGCTTTTAGGATTACCGAGATCCTGGAATTATCTGCGATAAAAGAATGGAAATGGGTGACAAGCAAACAAAATGTTGCCGATGAAGCAACGAAATTGTCTAAAACTCCTAAAATGTTTAGCTCAAGCCGATGGTTTAAAGGACCAGATTTTTTATACAACCCTGAAGATAAGTGGCCTAAACCTGAACTGTTTTCGAACTGTACGGAGGAGGAGCGTATACAGCATACATGTCAAATTAAGAAATATGAACCAGTCTTCGATACTTTACGGTTTTCAAAATGGAAACGCCTTTTGAGAACGGCAGCGTATGTTGTACGATTTATTAATAACTGTCGTAAAGTTGTAAGAGAAAAGGAAGAGATAACTCATGAAGAGCTTAGTGAAGCTGAGCGCGTGTTGTACAATCAAGCCCAACGCGAAAAATATTCTGAAGAAATTTCAGCAATTAATGCGAATATTCCGATAAAAAAAACGGGTGACATTTATTCTAAATCACCCTATTTAGACAACGGTATTTTGCGCGTAGACGGTAGGATTGACATGGCAGATGCTTCCTTAGAAAAGAAACGGCCAATTATATTACCAAGGAAAAGTTATTTTACCAAGCTTATATTACTGCACTATCACGAGAAACTCTATCACATGAAAAATATTGTATATCGAGACTTCGTGCTACATATAAGTCAATTACTCGTTGTTGCCAGATGTGTAAAATTAGAAAGGCCATCCTCAAATTCCCCAAATGGCAAAGCTACCACGAGCTTGCGTTGCGTCATACGCTGCCCCATTCACCTATACGGGAATAGATTTTTTTGGTCCCATATTGGTGACTGTTAACCGCCACAAAGAAAAACGCTATGGATGTTTGTTTACGTGCTTGACAATAAGAGCAGTACATATTGAAATTGCACACTCTCTCACAACAAGCTCCTGCATTTTGGCCATCCGAAATTTTATGGCACGTCGTGGAGTACCTCTAGAATTCTATAGGGATAACGGGACTAATTTCATCGGAGCCTAAAGAGAATTACGAGAAGCCTTAGTTGACGTCGACCGAAACGAATTAGTTAAGAACTTTACAACTTCTACAACAAAATGGATCTTCAACCCACCAGCTTCACCCCATATGGGAGGTGCGTGGGAGCGACTAGTTCGTTCCGTAAAAACAGTTTTTTATAGTATTACTCCACCTAGACAACCTAGTGATGAACTTCTTCTGAGCATGCTTATTGAAGTAGAAAATATCATTAACTCGAGACCGCTTGTATATGTTCCTGTTGACGAAGAATCTTAAGAAGCTATAACTCCAAACCATTTCCTAGTGGGAAGCTCCAATGGTCTTAAACCGTTGAGTACGTGCAAGGATAGTGGAACTATATTGAAACAAAACTGGCTGATTTCGCAACAATATGGAAACATTTTTTGGAAAAGGTGGTTGACTGAATATTTACCGTCATTAACCTGTAGGTCCAAGTGGCACGAAAAATCTAAACCTTTAACTCCAGGGGATTTAGTTATCATTGTTGACCCTTCGCTCCCTAGAAACGTCTGGCCGCGTGAAAGAGTACTTGAAAAGAGATTGGCTGGTGACGGACAGGTTCGAAGTGCAAAAATTCTTACCCAACGCGGTATGATGGAGAGGCCTGTGACCAAACTGGCAGTATTGGAAGTAGCTCCTCAAAGGAAGTCTGACGGCGAAGAACCTTCTTGTCATACTGAGGGGGGAATGTAAACGCTACTCCCAAAATCAAAATAATTTAAGTTCCTTTCGATCTAACAACACCATATATTTGAACTCCGAAAAATACTATGTTTATTACAGCTATTATAATTTAACGAAAGAATTAATTGTCCATATGTAACTCAAAAAGTTTCGCCATTTTATATAAAAATAATCACTATACCAGTTGGATTAGAGGTGGCGTGACATCGTAATATAAGTTCTAAATCGATTAATGCAAGTCCTACATTTTTCTAGTTATTTCCATACCAAATATTACGTCATCATTTTTATATTGAATTTCTTGTTTTTTTTTATCCGATTATAAATATATATATTTGTATTTCTATTTATAAAGGAATTTTAATATAAATACATTTGCATGAACAAATAAAGCCTTTTATTCATCTGGTGTATTTTATTCAAAATCCCATGGAAATTGCTGGCTCGGCTGATTGCCTCCCCAATAGTACTTTTTAGAAAAATGTAGTTTTTAAAAAAAGTAGTTTTTAGAAAAAGATACTTTATTAGGAAAGTGCTTTTTAGTAGTCTTGTGTAGTTCATGAAAGAACTAGTTCAAATGAACGATTCAGTACTTTGAGCTGAATGAACTAGTTCTATTGTTTTACGCTCACTAGTTAAATTTGTTAACTAGTTCAATTTTTGAGCTAAGAACTAAGACACAAAATGAACTAGCACAGCTTTTACTTTACTTTTTTATTGTTTGTGTGCTTTTCTTCTATACTCATCCATATGTATATATGTATGCATATTTAGTTCTTGTTCATCGCTGACTACTACCGCAAATGCAATAAACAAGAAAGCACAAGTAAACTCTTATACTACCCTATTCACAAAAAATATTTTAGATTTATGTGATTTTTAAATAAGATTTTCACACTAAATTTGTTTTATAAACCCTTTATAAAACAAATTAATTAATTAATTAATTTTAGTTTACTTAAAGTTTTTTAATCACAGATCTGTGTTTTTAATACCACAACATATCTACATACATACATGCATACATACTACGCATGTAGAATTCTAGATTTAAAATCATTGAACTAAAAAGCCCTAACTAGTTCATTGAAGTAATAAGAGCGATTGAACTAAATGAACGAACTAGTTCATTTATAAATATTGAACTAAAATGACCGGTCACTGAAATGAACTAAATGGCACAAGTCTACTTTTTAGAAAAAGGTTTTTTTTTTGAAGAATGTGCTTTTTGAAAAAAGTACTTTTCGGAAAAAAATTAAAAAAAACCTTTTTAGAAAAAGGATTTTTTTGAAAAAGGAACAGAGAAGGTACTTTTTATAATATGTACATTTTGGAAAGGAACTTTATTAAGAAAAAACTTTTTTTAAAAAGGTTCTTTTTGAAGAAAGTACTTTTTAGAAAAAGCAATTTTTAAAAAAGGGTAATTCTTTGGAAAAGTGCTTTTTAGGAAGCAATAGTTTTTGGAACAATGTAGTAACTTTTTCAAATAAGTAGCTTTTCCCAAAAGGACTTTTTCCAATAAGTTCTTTTTTAAAAAGTCCTTTTTCCAAAAAGTACTTTCTTAATAAAGTATGTTTTTCTAAAAAGTACCTTTCCCAAACACTAACTTTATTTTAAAAGTACCTTTTCCAAAAATTAGCTTTTTCTAAAAAGTGTTTTCCCAAAAAGTACCTTTTTCTAAAAAGCACTTTTCCCAAGAAAAAGTGCTTATTCTAAAAAGTGCTTATTCCAATAAGTACCTTTTGTTAAAAAGTGCCTTCTCCCAAAAGTACTAACTTCAAAAATAACCTTTTTCTAGAAAGTACTTTTCCCGAAAAGTACCTTAACTTTTTCTGAAAAGTACCTTTTTTGAAAAGTACCTTCTCCAGAAACTACTTTTTTCCAAAAGGTATCTTTTCCTAAAAAAGAATTATCAACCGTTTAATATCAATGATCAACAACACAACACAATATATGACTTATACCCCTATTCTAATAAATTGTGACAAATTTTTTTGTCATACAATTTTGTCAAGTTTCTTGTTATATATTTTTAAACAAAATTGTCATGGTATT
The DNA here is from genome assembly GCA_936439885.1 of Nowickia ferox. Classification (NCBI taxonomy): domain Eukaryota; kingdom Metazoa; phylum Arthropoda; class Insecta; order Diptera; family Tachinidae; genus Nowickia; species Nowickia ferox. Next base: position 55,604,125 of record OW387023.1, read on the forward strand.
CTGTTGCTCATATGACATGAAAAAGCTTAAAAAGCTCAAAAAGCTTTCAATATACTATGGTGAGATTTATTTCAAATTGACAACTATATTTATTTATTCAAAAAATAATAAAAAAATGTGTTATGAAGGTAAAGAAAGCTATTTTTTTTAATTACATGAGCCGGAGTATCTTGCATTTGCATGAGTAAATAGCAAACGATGGTTGCACACATAAAAATGTACTTATAATAACTCTATGAAACAGATTAAGACTTTTTGAAAAACACACGGACTGGACAGTATAGGTTCGTAGTTTCTCAAGAAAAAGGGTTACACATTCCTTGATTGTGAAATCTGTGGCAGAAAAATTGTAATGGTATAATGGTATGAGGGTAGTAAGACCCTCTACCAAGCAAATCTTGTTAGCCAAAAAAAAAAAATAATTTCCACTTGCACTTTTTTTTTGCAAAATTAAGGAAATTTTTTTTTCACTTTTTTCAGAATAACTTGCATTGTATGGTAAAGCCGGAAAAATTCTATGAACGCATTAATGTAGTCTGAATGTATCTAGGTGCCCTATTTGCCTCATTAAGACCACTTTTTACCTTAAAAAAGTTAGTTTTGTTACTTTTATAGTATTTTTTCCCTTTTTTGGTAGTGAAAAGTTATTAGTCCTTATAAGTTATGCTGAAAAGAGTGAAAACAAAATATTTTTTTATTTAATGAATTGAACAGGCTAATGTTCGTATCGCCTTTTAAGCCAAATTACATGTGATAATTATTAATGAACAAATAACATCAAAGTTAGTTGTAAATATTTTGACAACACATAGTTGAATGGAACAGCCAGCCGTTTTCGAAGGCCACTAAACCTTCATCATCAGCGTTCTTCTGTGTTTGATCCACTGTGTATGGTGTCAGTTGATGTAGATTTCTGCCTTATATACGAAACTTTTTTGCAAATGGAATATGTGAATTGGTTTGATTCATCGTATTAAAATTTGCTGAAATGTGTTTTGTAATGAAGTCCCAAATTTACCATCTCTAAATTTACAACAGTCTTACCATTGTCGTTTTTTCATTACTAATTATGCACATGTTAGTTAATTTGATTATTTTTGTTCTACTTAAGACAAACTTTTTTGGTTTGTTACTATTAAGTATATTTTTATTTTTAATTTTTTGCCACAAACCCATGACTATTAATTTTAGTTAATTTAATTATTATTATTCGAACTGCATTTGTTTTTATATTTAATGATTTGAACAGGCTAATGTTCGTATCGCCTTTTAAATAATTAAATTAACTAAAATATTTTTTCTTGTATTGAAAAAAAAAAGTGCAAACAAAAATTGGGTTTGTTTGCACAAAGTGTTACTGAAACTCAGTACAAATGCGTACACTTGATTATACGATTTTCAAAAAAAAATTTAGCGTCGGAAAATTAAGAAAAATTAAATTTTTCAGGCAAAAAGCGATCTGTATGAGCTATTAGGGTGCCTAGACACGTTCAAGTTGTATTAATATATTTGCAAAAGTTGTCGAGTCTTACTGTAGCTACAACTTTTCAAACATTGTTGACAAAAACTCAGAAGTCCTTCGAAGTTATTTTGAAAAAAGTGAAAAAAAAATTTTACTTCGTTTTTGCAAAAAAAAGTGCACGAAGAAATTATTTTTTTTCCGCATAAGATGTTAAAAATTTTTCAATAATCACGCTTTTTTCTCTTTAATTCTCACAACTAAAAAGTAAATTAAAAGGAAAATTAATAAATTTTGATTTTGTGATGTGCTTTTCATAAGGTAACAAATTTGTTATATTTTATTCATGACAATATTTTTCAGAATACCAAAAATATACAAATAGTCATTCACCTCAGTTTTGTTATAATTTTGCCACTGTCACAGAGGTTAGAATAGGGGTATTAATTATAATTAACTCAGATTTGTAAAGTTTCAATTATATGAATTCTCCTAAATTTTAATTTTTTAAGACCGTTTCTCTCTTTTACCCTTTTTAGTGTCTTTTTAAGGCCCTTCGAAAAATCATGAATTTTAGTATCTCAGCTTCTACTAAGCGGTTGAAAGGAATTTTTTTTTTTTCCATGCGTATATTTATTTATTGTATCTTCAAAAAATGAACTAACAATAAGTTTTCAAATCTTAAATCTAGATATAATAATTAGGCCCAACCAGTGTCAGGCATAAACTTAGTGATAGTAATCAATAATACATAAATATCGTATTAAGCACAAAAATATTTTCAAGCTGTTTCATCTGGAGTGTTGAGTATTAGAGCCATAGTGTCCCTCTTTTTTAAGCGGATGTGTCCAGTAAAATTCAAGATGTTACGAGCAAGTGGATTAGGATGAGACTCGAGTTTTGTTAAGTATTTTCCTGCGTATTTTTTAATTTCTTCAGTCACTAGTGGCATATCTAAATCACGATGTAAATTTGAATTTTTGATGTACCATGGAGCCGATGTTATTAGTCTTAAAATCTTGTTTTGCCTTCGTTGGATTCTATCTATATTGGAAGCTGAAGCAGTGCCCCATAGCTGTATTCCGTAGCACCATATGGGTTTCAAAAGCGACTTGTATATTAAAAGTTTCCAATCTAGACTGAGTGTTGAATTTCTACCAATCAGCCAATGTATCTGAGTTAATTTAAGTTTCATTTGTGTTAGCTTTGAGTCAATATGGTGTTTCCATGTAAGCCGTCGATCAAGGTGTATACCAAGGTATTTTACATGTGAATGTTGAGGAACAACTTGATTGTTGATTCGAATTGGGGAACAAGTATCTCTTCGCAGGGTAAATGTTAGCTGAACACACTTTTGTTCGTTAACTTTAATTCTCCATAAGTTTAACCATAGTTCCAGATGTGTAATATGTTCTTGTAGATATCGGGAAGCCTCGTGAGGGTTTTCGTGCATACTAAGGCAGGCTGTATCATCGGCAAATGTAGATGTATGGATATTGCTGCTCAAAGGCATATCACAAGTATAAATCAAATACAACACTGGCCCCAATATGCTCCCCTGTGGCACACCGGATGATATAGATTCGGGCACACTCATGAAGTCTCCTTCAACAACCGTGAACTTCCGGGTAGTAATATAATTTTCCAATAGCTTCAGAAAATTTATTGGTAGATATGATTTCAATTTTAAAATAAGGCCTTCATGCCATACTTTATCAAATGCCTGAGAAACATCAATGAAGAGGGCAGAACAATATTTCTTTTCTTCAAAAGTTTTTCGTATAAATTGAACCAATCTATGAGTTTGTTCAATGGTGCTATGCTGACTTCTAAAACCAAATTGATGGTCCGGTATGCACTCATTATCAGTTAGAATTGGGGACAATTTTATCATGAGTAACTTTTCAAAGAGCTTTGACATTGTTGACAGTAAACTTATTGGCCTATATGACTCAGCCTTGGTAAGATCTTTGCCCGGCTTTGGAATCATTTTAACCTTGGCAAGCTTCCAGCTGTTTGGATAATACTCCAGACGTAAAATGGCATTAAAAATGAATAACAGGATTCTAAATGCAATACGAGGCAACTTCATCAGCATCTGGTTACTAATTTCATCAATACCCGGAGCTTTTTTCGCGTTGAGTTCAGCAATTAGTTTTTGTACATCACGCGTCTTAAATTTTATGGGTCGAGGGGGGTAGCGCAACTACACTCGGCAAATCAACAGCACCAGAACATGAGTTTGGGGTAAATACGGATTTTAAATGCTCAGCAAATAATTTACCTTTTTCAGAGTCGCTTCTTGCCCAATCTCCGGTAGATGTGCGCAGAGGTGGTTTAAACTCGACGGGTGTTTTAAGCTTTCTAGCAGCGCGCCACAAAGAGTAATTAGATGCTGGTGTGACATCAAGACCTTCCAGATAATTTTTAAGAGATGCAGTTTTTTCAAATGCAAGCAACTCTTGGAGTCGTTTAGTGCACTCTTTAAACCCAGTTTTATGTTGAGGTGATCTGTGCTGTTGCCATTCCCTTCTAGCTCTTCTTTTTTCACACACGAGACGTTCAATATCAGTAGAATAAATTCTATTAAACCCAGTCTGCGGATTGGAGGTAGTGGCATGTTCAGCAGCCTGTTTAATATTTTCATTAAGGTTGGTAATGTTAGATTCAATATCATCGGGTGTTCTTAGCGTAATATTTTCTGTGAAATGACTACTAAGATATTTTTTGAATCCCAGCCAATTAACACGATTTATCATCTTCACATAAGGATGAGGTAAGTCACTTCTTAATGGGCTAAAAATTGAAACGATCGTAGGAGAGTGGTCGGACGAGAGATCTAGAGAAGCTTCAACTTGAATTGAATCCCTAGAGATATTTTTCATGACGCCAAAATCTATAACATCCGGAATTTTTTGTATGTCTGTAGGCCAGTAAGTTGGCTGCCCACTCGAAATGACGTCCAAACCCATTTTTGAAATTGTGTTGAACAACGCTCGACCTCTGGGTGAGATAAGACGCGAACCCCAGAACGTATGTTTGGCATTATAGTCTCCAGCTGCTACGAAACAAGGGCCAAGAGATTTGAAGAAATCCTCGTATTGATCTTCAGTAATTGCGAATCTGGGAGGGGAGTAAATTGATGATATTACAAAATTAGTGCAAAAATTTTCAATACAAATATTCGTTGCTTGTAGATGTTCTTCAGAAATTTTGTCAATAAAATAATGCTTGAGTCTTGACCTTATTAGAATTGCTGATCCACCGCATGCTCTTCCTCTTGGGTCCTTTGAATCATATAAGGTGTAGCGGTTGAAAGCAATAGCAAATTATTTTTAAATGTATGTATATGTGTACATTATCATTAACATAAAGGTACCGAAAACCCATTCAAGATTCTGTCCAGAAAAAGGTTCCTGCTGCTTCAATAATTTAAAAGATGTGTCCAGTGTAAAAAAGGTACCAACATTTAGTTTTAACCCCTAAAAGTACACATATCGAAAAAATAGGTAGAGATACTACACTTGGCAAATCAACAGGACCTGTACATAAATTGGGAGTGAATACAGATTTTAAATGCTCAGAAAATAAGTTACCTTTCTCACTGTCGCTTCTTACCCAGCCACTGGTCGAAGTGCGCAGTGGTGATTTAATCTCAACGGGTCAGTTAAGATTTCTAGCGGCGCACAGTGGTTCAGAATCGTTTTTCATCGGCCAAAACTCTGTAACTTTTGAACTAATGAAGATTTTTTTAAATTATTTTTTTCGTTAATAGTTTCATTAAAATCACTACAGTTGTTGTGGAGAAATTTAAGGTTAAAGTTGAACTTTCAAAATTTTTTTTTACTTGCCTAGAAATGCGCGCTTTTAATTTTTATTTTTGTTGAAAAAAAAGGCCTTATTATGAAACTTAAATAATTTTTACAAAAACAACAAAGTAAGTTTTTGAAAATTTAATACATAAGCCTAGTTTTTTCAGTCATAAATAGCTTATAAACCCTTGTTATTTGGTTATATATATATATATACAGGGTGGGCCAAAAGTTACCATGGGACTTAAAAGTTTAATAACTTTAGTTTATTAATTTTTTTTTATTTCTTTTTCTCAGATTATATAATATACAAAATGGAAATTTTTTTACACTAAGTATGAAAAATAATGTCTCTTAAATTACCATCGTTTTCAGCTGCGCACTGATGGGTTAGTTTTAGAGCATTTTCCGTAACATCTTTCAAAATTTGTGGCTGTAGCGTTCGAATTTCTGCAACAATGTTTGCCTTGAGTTCAAGGATTGTCTCTGGCTTGTTCACATACACTCGCTACTTCAAATAACCCCAAAGAAAATAGTCGGGTGCTGTCAAAACTGGCGATCGCGCTGGACCAAATTATTTCCGAATTTCTGGAAATTATTCGCTCTCCAAAAATTTGACTTAAAAGTGCCATTGTGTCTCGGGCAGTGCGGGCAGTGGCTCCGTCCTGCTAAAACCACATACCAGGTATGTTTTCAAGAGCAAGGCGTAAAAAATTTTCTATCATAAACCGATACCGCTCTCAATTTACGGTTACAGCACTTCCATCTTCATTCTCGAAGAAGTAAGGCCCAATGATATTTTCAGATGTGATCCCACACCATATTGTAATCCTAATGGGGTGCAATTGGCGTTTATGAATGGCTCTTGGATTTTCAGAACCCCAGAACCTACAGTTCTGCTTATTAACAAAGCCATTCAAATAAAAATGAGCTTCATCACTCATAATCATAATCGCCCATCATACTTAGTGTAAACAAAATTTCCATTTTGTATATTATATAATCTGAGAAAAAAAAAATATAAAAAAAATTAATAAACGAAAAAGTTATTAAACTTTTAAACCCCCTGGTAACTTTTGGCCCACTCTGTATATATATATATGTAGGATGAGTTACGTTGATCACTGTAACATATATATACCACGAAAACACGTACGAGCTAACGGACTGGCACATTCCTCACATTCTTTACTACAACAATAAAACTATGACATTCCATTCAACAACAACAATTCAACGACCAATTCCAACAGCGAGAAAACTAACGAACAGGACTGTTAACGTTGACAAATATTAAAAGAAGAGTCAGAGTACTGAGGACGAGCAACCGAGACAGAAGTGAAACGCGTAGAGTTAATTTTTAATACAGCCTATAATAAAATTATAAAAGTTAAGACTATCTTATGTGCTAATGAAATGAAAATAAGTGAATAAATTAACTAAATTAAAAGAATCGCTTAAAATCTAACCTATGTAATTATCTAGTTAAATAAACTCTAAAGAAAATGAATTTTTATATCTATGTACGTGAACAAACCTTAAACTAAATAAATAAAATGATTAAAAAAGGTTACTTATTCTTACCGTGTAATTAATTTAAATTCTACCTTTATACTTAAAGTTAAACACTAAAATATGTATGAAATAAATAAAAACTAAATAAAACAAAACCTAAAATAAATTAATTAATAACTAAAAACTGACTATTGGATAACCAAATCGTACACATATATATATATATATATACATAAGTATGTAAGACATGTGCAGACATAAATAACTAAACCGTTTCTACCAAATCATAATAATAATAATACTTAAACACGTTCTGTATTCCACGTGGAATTGCCATAGAATTGTTGTTGGAAATATGTATTTATAACAACAATGCTATGGCAATTCCGAACGATACCCGATAATGAGGGATTTTTCCCAAAATCTGGCTATTAGATTTTTTTTTGATGGACTTATGAGAAAAACTTTAACAATAATTCAAAGCTAAATATTAGTACCTGAGGAAATTTTAATCTACGGATATATCATAGATATTTATATATTGACTTTTTTATACAATGCACAAAACACGTTCGAAACATGTTACTTTAATATCATTCATTAAATATTAATATTTTAATAAAAACTTCAAAAAAAACTTCTGTAAAATCTGTAATCATTATTTCTTTTTTCCTGGGCTTCCTCTGATAAATCTCCAATTGGTAATATATGGTGCTTAATGATAAAGAACCTTGCCCACTTTTGCAGACATATTTCTCCATGGATATTTGGATGTATATATATATTGTCGGTTTTCTTGGTTTTTTTGATTCAAAGATATGTATATAAAAATAAATTTGCTATTGTTATTTTTATTTTGTTCAGGTATACGCAAAGAAAATATATGGTTGTAGCATGGTTGAGAAAACAATATTATGTTCTCCGAAACACATGCGTAGTCATTGAAAACAAGTTAATGTTATTTTAAACATTAATTGCGTTACGATTTAATAATTACATTATTATATGCATAAAAAGTGTGATATGGTTAGAATTTAACAATATAGTTTTGTTAAAAATTAATGACTACAACATAATTTGCATTGAAATTTATTTGCTGGTGGTTAAGCGATGTCTATATGCATTTCATTGTTGCTTTAACAAATCGTCAGTAGACTTCAACCACACATTTTGAAAAGTCACGAACCTCTTATCTTATGCACAAACTTCCAAAAACTATTTGAGAATTCCCAAATAATAACATTTTTGAAAATCACAAAAGCAAAATAAGCGTAGTAGGTTTAGAAACTCATACAAAACCGAACAAATTTTGGAGTTTCCAAAATTTTTGCTATTAAATATAGTATTTATAGAAATTTCATTAAAAAAATATAGTACACTTTTAATAAATATAGTATTAAGATAGTATTACGTACGCCTTAATTAAATATTTATTTTTTATAACAGTTATATTTTTTGCACTTTTAATAATTTTTGGTCTACAATAAAAAATGCATATGCTTTATTACATTCAATTTTCAAAATAATATATATACGATTATATATGTATATCAAGAGCTCATTTTTTATTAAGTCTATACTCTTACTTACAAATGAACAACGCTTGCAGATCATTATATTTATTATCAAAATTCATGTTCGGTTAAGAAAGTTCATCCGTGCACTTCTTTCATTTGTAAAGAGGCTTTCTTCTCCAGCTGGGGTATGACTCAGTCTGTCCAGGTTCGAACTCAAAGGTCCACTTCCTTTAAAATAAAATATTTATTTTCTTGAGCTTTAAGAAAATATACAAAGCTTTTCTTTATTTAACGATACTTATGCTACTAGGATATCTTAAAACTACAGTCAGTAGTTACAATTACAGGCGGTGGCAGCTATAACTAATACCAACTTATTAGGTGAGTATTCGGTGGGCGCTGAGTCCAGTTTAAAACCGGCGAGAGGAATCCGGTGATTCTCGTAATAGACACAAGAAATTCAAAATAAGTTTGGGGGATAAACGAGTTTTCGAGATGAATTCGGTAGATCTCGAAAACAGCAAAAAGAAATAGATTCAACATAAATTCGGGGAATCTTGAATAAAACGAGAAGTTCAAGATGAATCATTGTTGCCATTTTAGCATTTGGCATTTTTGTTATTAAAAAGCATTCAACTTTTAGAAAATTCTGCTAAATGCTTTTTGGCAGAATTTGTTGAAAATAAAAATTTCTTCTGTATAGGAGATTTTTCTCAAAAATGTACATGTGTTGCATTTTTAAGGTTCCATGATGACCTGCACTACCAACAGTGAAATGCGCATAGGATCCAGCTAACCCCCAATAATCAATTTCAATGTCTTTTTAATAAAAAAAATATTTTACTCAACAAGAAAAATAATATTTTGGGATTATTAGTTTAAAATAATTTTAAACGTAATTGTAACATTACCAAGAAACACCAATTATTAACTATTTTACTAGGGATGCCAATCCCGAATCGCGAATCCCGTGATTTTCGGGATTCAGTCAATCCCGAATTTGTTTACTAAGTTTTGTTTGTTTTTTTAAAACAAATTCATCATTACCTTCCCCCATGTGAAGATAGTAACCGTGGCAACACAATATTGATCTTTTATAATTGAAATTTATTTGCCGGTGGTTAAGCATTGTCATACAGACAATGTATTTCATTGATGTTTTGCCAAATCATTAGTAGATTTCAACCACATATTTTTAACAGTCACAAACTTCCTATCGTACGCTACATTTACACATGAAAGTACTTTCTTGAAATTTCTCTATACGTATTATGAATAAAAATTTTAATGAAATTAATGACTTTCATGAAAATTTCTTGTTCATTTTCATAAGAAACTGAAAGCTCATTTTAAAAATGTCGTCGAAACTTAAAGTTGCTAGAAATTGTTTCGTTTACAACTTAATTAGAGTTAACCAGAACATTCACATACACAAATTTATAGGGCAATAAGCTGGAAATAAGTATTATTGTTAATATTTTAATAATAATTATTATTGTTTTAAAAGGTCATGATTTGTGTTCTTCATGCATATTTGAAGATACAATATTATAATTATTTAACTACAGGGTGTTTTTTTTAGAAGTATAGAACTTCGAATTGAAATAAAACACAAGAAAATCGTTTTAATGTCCATCAATTTGGCTTTATTGGAAGGATAATTTTATGCCATTAACGTTTAAATATGATTTCGGGCATGTGGCCGCCGCGGCTGGCTCGAATAAAGCCAATTCTACAGGTCCAATTTTCAACCACTTTTTCGAGCATATGGAGCCGTATGTTGGCAATAACGCCACGAATGTTGGCTTCTAAGTCCCCTAACGTTTCTGGTTTGTTGGCGTAGACGAGCGACTTCACATATCCCCAAAGAAAATAATCCAATGGTGTCAAATCACACGATCTTGGTGGCCAATTGACAGGTTATCCATGGTTAACCGAATTAATTGCTCTGATGGACGATTATGTCGACCATAAAATGGACGGAGCTTGCGGTAAACTTCGCGAACTGAACCATTATTTTCGAAATAAATTTGCACGATTTGCAAGCGTTGTTCTTTTGTCAACGTGTTCATGATGAAATGGCAAACCAAACTAAATATTAATCACTTGACAGCTGACAAAATGGCCGCCAGTTAAAAAAGTGATGCCAACTTAAAGTTCTATACCTCAATAAAAAACACCCTATATTTATACAAAATAAACATAATTTATAATAACTATTTGCCACAATCCTGCATTATTTGTATAAATCTTTAAAGGGGGTAACACTGTTAACCTTTTTTATACCCTTCACCAAAAATGGTAAAGGGTATATATAGGTTTGTCCAGATTTTTGTAAGTTCTACAATATTCATTTGCGGCCATATAAAGTTAGTTATTCTGAATCCTTATGAATAGGAGATGAAAAAAAGACGTGTCCGTCTGTCCGTCTCTCCGCCTGTCTGTACGGATTTTATATGGGTGGCTTGAAACGCGTTTTTTTAAGCTCCCAAACAAGTTAGAGAGCTCGGAGTTGGACTGAAACGACCGCAGTTGCCTTAGCACAATTGCTTATGAAAATCAGCAAAAAAAAATAATCGATTCATAGAAGTTTAATATATATGGTTTTATCATACATTTTTAAAATTTCATGAATAAACTACCGTGCATAGAACCAAGAATATTCAAAACTCTTATGAACCTCACTAGCCACTCTGCCGCTGAAGCTTTTAGCCTCATGCAAAAAAAAACACTATATGTTGATATGTACGTATAAATCAATGATGTCCAAAAATGTTTTGCAGCTGTATTGGTGAGAGAATTTGAAGTACAGTGTGCTTACGATAAGTAAGCACAAAGATTTTATTTAAAATTTAATTAAAACTAATTGTTTTGTTTATCAAAAATAAAATAGAGTGCAGTTCGCACTGAGATGGCTAAATTTAAAATTTAACTTTTAAAAACAAAATATATTGAAAATTTTCCGACTTTATCAAATAAAGAAATAGTAGATTCCTTAATAAAAACCCCATCGGTAAGAGGTCTACTTTACGTATCAATATACATATAAGGGCACTACGCTTAAATTGTTGAAAATAAACTTGACGTCAAGCAAAATTTAAGTGTTTATGAAAATTATCTTAAGAAATAGAATTATAAGGTTAATATACATATATAAATGTATTTAACAATAATTAAAAACATAATACACGAAAAGAAATAAAACAACAAATAAAATAACAATCAATATTGTATAAAAATTGAAAATGTGAAAGTTGAAGAATTTTAAGTGAAAGGTGCTAATTATGGAAATTTTGACCCTGTGGAAGATTTTGTGCCATCAGGTAAAGTTTTGTCACATTTTAAGATCCATACGTAAGTAGAGCGAGGATACATCGATATTGTAGACTAGAGCCCCTAAAATTTACTAGTGAATCTTTGGTGCCAATGTCTCCATGTGGTCCCAAAAAACTACTTAGTCAGTAGTGCTACAGTCTAGTGGTGGATTTTCAATGACAAGCTAATGTTAAATGTCAATATGCTATTACATTGGCTGGGGTACACCTGGTCAGTAGTGCTACTGACAATGTCACTAGTAAATCACTACATTTGCACTATTCGCATTTTCTGCAGGGGTATGTCGGTATTATGTAATTAAGCGCATGTTAAAGAGCATTGGTTTTTTATAAATATTTCAAAGGGGATAGGATTGTTTGAATGTGTTTGATTTGCTTATTTGTTTTCTGAATATATTTTGTAGCAAAATGCATAAAATTTAAAGGCTAACATGGTTAATAAGTAAGAAGTCGGCCTGTTAAAACCCGTAAGTTGAGTTTCGAACTTAATTGAAATTTTTTTTTTCAATATATTTTTGAAAAAGAAATTAATCAGGGACCAATAATAGTAATTATTCTCGAACTTTCAAAGAAAAAAAAAGCAACTGAATAGAAGGGAAACATCAAAGAACGTGGAAAATCACACAATTTTAATTGTTCTAAACTAGATTTTGCTAAACTCCAATAATTTTAAAATTAAAATTTTTTAAGCAGAAATAATTGTGATTTTCTGATTTTTCGTTTTTCAAGCAGAAATAATTGTTAGTGGTTTCGTTTTGTTGGTGTTTGTCAGAATATTTACAATTAACTTTGGTGTTATTTGTTCCTTAAAAATTGTCACATGTAATTTGGCTTACAGAGAGATACGAACTTTAGCCTACTGAAATAATAATTATAGAAATAATTATTTTTCGATTTTTATTTTTTCGAGAAGAAATAAAAATGAATTTGTGATTTCTACTTTTTCGAACAGAAATTACATTGTGGGAAAAAATACATATACCTACCTACATACATACTATGAACTTATACTCGTAGGTACATATGTATAGAATTTAACTACTACGACAGGATCAGCGTGTTGAGATTCCGTAGCTAAAAAACGTGGTAGCCGCCCCAAAGCGGCGAACCGCTATTTTTCACACTTTTATGATATCGCTATCAAATGAAAGGGATTTTCCAATGGAAAAATCATGGTGGAATCATGCTGAAAATTTTAACTCATTTACTGATATCTGACGTTGTTTTAGTAAAAACACATACACATTTTTAACCCTTATACCTACTTATACATATTTTGGCCACATACATATATTCCAGGTTCACCCAATTTAATTCAAAAATTTGAAAGTGTGTACATACATATTTATAAAATTGCGGTACTTTGTACACACAGCCATACAATTAAACAATTATTTCAACACTTGTATTTCTTATAAATACTCCCAAGAAGATAAGCTTGAATGGCTGTATTTGAATCTGTCTTCTTCTGGGTGATAGGAAAGCTATCGAACTGGCTGGCTTGATAATCTGAGTTCAGCTTTGCAGTGAAACTCCTATAGATTATATAAACATTATATGTTTTAATATGTATGTACGAAAACAGCTTAAACACAAATGCTTTAATCACAAGGACATTTTGAATTGGCGTTTAAGATTACTGTGTTGGATATACATACCTATTTAGGTACTTTTATACATAAATACATAAATAAATATAAAATATAGTACATAAATACCTAATATAAGTTTTGTAAAAGTTGAAATGGCACTTATGTATCTCTGGCAAGGCATACATTTTTGGTTGTAAAATAATGTGCCTTCTTGAGTTATTGTAGGGTAAAATCACGTGTTTTATTGTTGTAAAAATTAAACTATAGCGACTCGCACTGACTTAGAGTAAAATTGTTTTTATAAGTTTCAATTATTTATATATAACATACATACATATGTATGTATGTGTAAGTATAAATTTATGAAACGAAGATGTAATAAAACGAAAGCTTATGCTTGCTAACTTATAACTATTTATTAATTATATTCACAGACAGGTATCCATACATATGTACCTAAATACTTATGTAAGTGCTATTTAAAATTTTACTGGTTCCTAACCTTAATTTTTACAGCTCTTGATTTCTTTGTAATTTAAAAAAAAAATTTCGAAGACTTTTATACGAATCTTAGGCCGGGCTTACATCTGTGTGTCATGTGCCATACATGCGTCAAAAAAGCGTAACCACCAATTACTAATGAAAAACTGTTTGATTCAGACACGTACATACATATTTATTAAGTTGAACAGTTTCGTACATAATTAATAGACAATTTTATGGAATCCAACATTATTGGAATTACTGGTAACTCTTTTTTTGGCACATGTCACATAAGAAATGCCAGATGTAAACTCAGCCTTACAAATTGCAAGAAGTAAGCCGGATGGATCACACAAACCTCCAAAGTCTGATTCATTTTCATATATTTTTGCATGAACATAATATATACTACATGTGATGAAAATTGCGACCTTAAAAATATAAAAAAATTTTTATAAAAATTAAGCCTTGCAATTATTTATGTATAGATATTTATTAGCGCAATATTGACTTCGGTGTGAATCGATATACTTATATATCTATTAGCAATTGTACAACAATAAAACATGTATTCGTCCCATACAATTAAAAAATCGCCAATATTTGGCTTACGTAGATTACTTGCAAGGAAATTGCATGAACACTTCTCCTAGTTTGTTTATATTTTTTTTTCGATATGTATATGTACATACATACACATGTTTGCAAATACCAATTTTATACTTGTACGATTTATACCCAGCGGGAATAATAAAGAGCAAGGATACCTTCTACAAGGCCTTTGTAATCATTCTTTTGGATGTACAAGGCCTACTCTCTCCATTGCACTCTTATATCCTTTTTGCCTTTCCCTCTCACCTATTTTGCCAGCATCTCTGAAAAGTCTTCAAATTAATAAGTTTTACTTTTGTTTTGGTAAAACTACACGCAAAAAATTTTACTCCTTTTCTTGCCCCTTCTCATAGAAGGGAATGTGGAATGTGTATCTTATCTTTTATGCAAAAGAACCGCGGCCTTCTTTAAGGCATTCTTTAGCAGTTAGATAAAAATAGTAATTGATTTAATAAGGCCTGAAGTAAGAAGATATTCTGAATTTTCCCGCAGGGTAGTAACGTGCTCACTTTGTATCAAAGTAGTGGTTGGCGTAGTCATCCCTGCAGATAATATTGGGCTACGTGGTCCAATGTGGCTCAAATAGACTAGTTACAAAATGGTCCCATGTACTGTAGTCTGGACCATGTTATGACAAATGGTTGTATTTTAACATACAGTGTTGCCAAGAGCTGTATGATTTATAACATTAAATTATACATTGGCAACCCTGAGGTCATCCATTAACAATTGTTTATTTAAAAGTGAAGTTTTAAAACGGGGGTTTTTGTGCAATTTGTGAAAAAATTTAATTTATAAAAAAGTAAATATATAAAAATATAATATAATGGATTATAGTGCACGCCATAAAAGACGACTAGTTAGAAGTGAAAAAGAAAAATGTTTAAAGATGGTAAAAAATGACAATGAAAAAATTTAATGTGCAAGTGGCTTAGCAGAATTCGCCAATATAGAATCTGCTGAGGCCGATATTTCCTGGCATCAGGATTTACATGTGGAATGCGGCAATAAAAAATTAGCTACTGAGCTAGGGCAATGGCAGCTAAGCAGTAGAACATCAAGGGCAAATATGAGAGAGCTCTTGGTTATATTAAGGAACAATGGTGTAGATGTGCCTCTTTCTCCACTGACTCTTGTCAAAAGAATAGATACAGCAATAAACATAGTGTCTATTCATCCAGGCCGATATGCACATTTCGGACCCAGACAAAACTTGATGAAAGAGGCACATTTGTTAGAATCATATGACGAAATACTTTGTGACATAAATATAGACGGCTTGCCAATTTTCAAAAGTTCAAATACGCAACTTTGGCCTATATTGATAAAAGTAGTTAATGTAAAGAATATAAGAGTATTTCCTGCTGGTATATATGTTGGCAAGCAAAAACCCCAAGATGTGAACCATTTTTTTGAGAAATTCATTGAAGAAGTTTCGGATTTGCAACAAAATGGCTTACAAATTGGTTGCAAAGGAATAGTATTTAAAATACGCGCAGTAATATTTGACGCACCGGCAAAATCATTAGTTTGTGGGATTGCTTACCATTCGTCAGCGAATGGATGTTCAAAGTGCACGCAAGTTGGAAATAAAATAAATAATGTTTTAGTTTATAGCACTGAACTAGGTGAAATTATTAACGATGAGGACTTTGTCAACAAAAAATATAAAAAGCAGTTCCAAGTAAAGTTTCTGAACTATGAAACACCATTGGAGAAAATAAATTTGAATATGATCACCCAAGTTCCTCTAGATCCCATGCATGTTATTGATTTGGGTGTTACCAGGAAAATGTTAAATAAACTTTTTCAAAATAAGGTCGTTGAAACAATTTCAAGTCTGGCCAGTTCGAAGAAGAAGGAAAATGTTTAATTAAAAGTAGTGTCTTAAGTTACCTTATTTTTTAAATAATTATTTTAAGCTTTCCATTTAGAATTATGAGCCTAATTGCCTTTCATAATTTTTGTTTTTAATAAAACAAACTAAAATGATTTAACGTGAAGTTGTTTTTAATGTTTCATAGAGTAGTACCAAGGAGAAGTAACCCTCTTTGCACTCCATAGTGTAGTGCCAGGGAGTAGTTTTGAAACTAACCCTATTGTGCACTCCAGAGAGTAGTGACATGGAGTAGTTTTGAAACTAACCCTCTTGAGTAATCCATGGAGTAGTGCCATTGAGTATTATTGAAACTAATTCACTTGAGTACTCCATGGAGTAGAAACATGGAGTAGCTATGTGACTACTCCTGTGTAATGCAAAGCTGGGTTATATGGTCCAACCCTAGGACATCGCAATGTTAAATCGACCACCTTTTTTTCATATATTTGGAGTAGCTTTGGAGTACTCCTACTCCTCTTTGGACTAGACTTTACATGCATGTATAGACTAGTCCCATTATCTGCAGGATTGTACATGCATACAATTATAAATCCATATACATATCTACACTTGAAGTAGCAAACTAATTAGTGTTACCAGAAAATGCTGATGAGAGAATGTTAAATCGGTCAAAAAATTCTGCTAAAAAATTCCACGGAAGAAAAGTATGATGCTAGATTTAAATGTAGAAAAAATTATTAAAATAGCTTTGAATTTCATGTTTATACAAACTCATTAGTATTTACATGTATTTTTATAATACATACAAACATAAAAGAGTTAATAATTGGTGTGTTTTGGAAATGTTATAATTACGTTAAAAAATCTCAAATTATTATTTTACTCATTCAGCCCTAAGGACCTAAAAGGTTTGTGTCTTCGCTAAATACAGGTAAGAGAGTTGCCATATGGTGGTGAAAAAAGGTAAAAGGAGTGTGTATTTGCTAAATAATGGTGTGAGCGTTGCCATAGTGAGATGAAAAAAGGGTAAAAAGGATAGTGAATTGGCTAAATGAAGCATGTTGATGCCAGATGGCAACGCCGTAAATAGGTGAAATGTGTGTGAATTGGCTGTCTTGATCAATGTATCTGACTTTACCCCAAAAGTAATTAAATTTATCTAAATAGGTTTGGGTAAGCAGCTGTGTGCTAGATAAGTGTAGATGACAGTAGTGGAGAAAGGAGAGATAAATAAAAGTTAAGATTTTTTTCATACTTTTTTTTTCGAATGCTTTGAGGATCGTAACGGCTAACAATAGGTTCTTTTGTATACAGGTATGATGATGATGAGCCAGCCAAGGCATTAGTGGGAGTATTGGTGTATGAGTTTGTTTTATCGAATTAAAAAGAAAGTATTTGATGATTTAGGGAAAATATGTACATATGTATGTTATTTAGTAAAGGCACATGTCTGTGTTCGTATAAAATTTCTAATTGATATTTTTGTTTAATTATTTCCATATGTAAATTCTATTATTTTTTTTTTATATTGTTAATTTTGTTAGAAAAAAATGTGTGTGCGGAGATTCATAGTAAAAAGGAGAAGAATTCCTAGATTTGTGAGTGCATGTGCTAATAGAAAATATGTTAATTAGGGTTAGCATTTTATATGTAAGTAAACGGGATGTAATAATTTGTGTGGGTTTGATCGGCCGGTGTTCGTATAAAAATTCTAGTTGATATTTTTGTTTAATAATTTGCATATGTTAATTCTATTATTTATTATATTTTTTTAATTTTGTTAGACATTTTAGTGCGGATATACATAAAAAGGAGACCAATTCCTAGATTTGTGAGTGCATGTGCGAATAGAAAATATGTTAATTAGGGTTAGGATTTTATAAGTAAACGATCGTGAGTGGAATAGGAAAGGGTTTAAAATGTAGTGAATTTGGTCAGCGTTACACGTGTATGTATGTATGTATGTATGTATGGATAGGAGTGGATGTGTGTATGGATATGAGTGTGGAGTGAGGGAACAAATGCAATGTTTATGTGCATTAGCTTATCTATTGATATTTTGTTTGTATTATGTTGTTGTTGTTGTTGTTGATTTTGAGTATAAAGGTCCAATCGTGGAACATTTTAAACTTAGTCAGTCAAGTTTCATTCGTCTTGATCGTGCTTATTAAAGTGAAAAGAAAGAGTGTTACCCAATCAATATATAAATAAGTGGGAAATAATATTATAAACGGATTTAATATACTAAACAAAGTAAAAAAAAAATAAACAAAAATTTAACTTGAATATACTAAATAAGGAACAAAGGTTTGAATATACTAAATAAAGAACAAAGGTTTGAATATACTAAATAAAGGACAAAATAAGTGGTAATATAATTTAAAAAAAAATGAGTTTCAAGTGTAGTGTTTGCTCAAATGCATACTCACGTATGCAAAAATTAAATAACTATTTACTGGTACATAGGCCCTGTACATATTGCGGCCATGTATGTCTAACCACATTTGAGAACAAGGAACATTCTAAGCTCCATGAGTGCCAACATGAAGAGCAGGAACCACCACCCACATCAACAGAAGCAGTGAAACGAAAGATTGCTGCAGATTATAAAACATCAAAAATACAGCGGCTTGAAGATGGATCCCTACTAAGATGCGAGGCTTGTAATGTGGAAATAAGTTCTAGGAAATGGTTCAACCACTGCGGAAAAGATTATCATAAGAATAATCTAAATAAATTTCTTGGAAACAAGATTATGCTGATTAAAAGTGCGTTTAAATGTCGCATTCAATTCTACCGCTTCCCAAAAGGCGACAATGAGTTAAATATCGAAAACTACTTAAGAGATGGAAGCGTAATGTTTGAGAAATTACTAAACTGTAGCTTAGCTGAACACTTTTTAGTGAAATTCAATTTGGAATTGACAGCTCGCTACAAATTACCTTTGAATCCTACAATGCCAGAGAACAATATGTTCCATATAACGGAAATGGTTCGTTTGACAAGAGCGGATGACATAGGTGATACGCTAAAGGCTCAGATAGAATCTATAAAAACAAAGATGTCTGAGTTCCAAGAGAGAGATTCTGGATGGACTTTAATCCAAATAAAATGGTTGGATTTAAACATTAGTAAAGCATCACCGATTCCTGGATCTCTTCACGTAAAAACACCTTTGGAACTAGATCAGAAGAAAGCTTGCATCAACATAAAAAATAATGCCATATATTGTTTTAAATGGTGTGTGATAGCAGCTTTCTATACTGCAGACAACATGCACCTGCCATCAACGTATAGAATTAGAAACATATCTGCTACAAACATTACGCTGGAATGCGGTAGGATTTTGAATTTCGAGGGAATGACATTTCCAAACGATGTCAAGGATATAAAAGTTTTTGAGAGAAAAAATCCTGACATTAGCATAAATGTTTTCGGTTATGACAACAAGCTGAAAAAAGTAGTTGAACCATTTTACATTACAAAATCAGAAAAAGAGTTCCACATAAATTTGATGTTATTGGAAAGCCCGTGTGGTGAAAATTATCACTATATTCTAATAAAAAATATTTCAAGGTATTTATTTATAATTTTTATTACTATTATTATTATTATTACATATGCATGAATTATTAATTTATTATAATTACAACTGTTAATTACTTAATATATTTCTCTTTTAGATTACTATCAGCACAAATTTCGTGTCATAATAGCATAAGCACCCTTATTTGCAATGCGTGCCTATTCCACACAAATTCAGCGAGGTAATGGCAGTGCATCGAAGCAAGGAGTGTGGCAAATGTGTTGTGAGGATGCCAGAAACACACAAGGCGACGTTAAAATTCAGCAACTTCCGAAACCAGCTGGATGTTCCGTTCATAATCTATGCAGACTTTGAATGTATATTGGAAAATGTAAGTGATAATGAGCATTCGTTTATTAAGAAGCACATACCATGTGCTTATGCATTTTATATTAAGTGTAGTTTTAATGATAGTTTAGATAGGTTTAAAATTTTTGTGAATAGGGATAGTAACGTAAATCTAGGTGCACATTTTGTGAATAGTGTAATTATCGAATGTAGAGATATTTACAAAAAACATTTTGAAAATATTTTACCAATGTCCCCCTTAACTCCTTTAGAAGAAGAACTTTTTGACAGTGCTAGAGATTGCCATATTTGCGGTAAGACATTAGGCAATGAATTGACAGTAAAAGATCACTGTAATTTTTCAGGGAAATATAGAGAGGCAGCACACAACTCGTGCAATTTAAATTATAAAGTGTCAAAGTTTATACCAATTTTATTTCACAACTTCTCCTCGTACGATTGTCACTTATTCGTAAAAGAATTGCTAAATGTGAAAGGAAATACAAACGTAATACCTTTGACTAAGGAACGTTATATTTCTTTATCTCATACGATTGAGGTATATAGCTCCGAAGAAATTGACAATGGAAAGAAGCAGAAACATATTGAGTTAAGGTTTCTAGATTCTTTCAGGTTTATGGCATCTAGTTTAGATACTTTAGCTGGAAATTTATCTGATAAAGATTTAAAATCAGTTAAAAGGTTTTTCCCACAACTAGATGAGTTTAATCTCATGAAGCGAAAAGGTACTTTTCCATATGAGTATGTTAATACATATTCCAAATTGGATGATGACAAACTCCCTGGAATTAATGAATTTTTTTCTAAGCTGAATAATAAAAAATGTTCAGAAGAAGACTATTCACATGCACAAAAAGTATGGGAAACATTTAGTTGTAGAACCATACGTGACTACATGAGTTTATATCTTAAAACTGATGTTCTTTTGCTGACAGATATTTTTGAAAACTTTCGAAAAGTTTGCAAAAAAATACATTGCCTTGATCCACCTCATTATTATACACTCCCAAGTCTGTCTTGGGATGCAATGTTGAAGCATACCAAAATTGAGTTAGAGCTTCTAACAGATCTGGAAATGTATAATTTCATCAAACGTGGCATTCGAGGTGGTCTTACACAGTGTTGTAAAAGACATAGTAAGGCAAATCATAAGTATCTGAGTACTTATGATAAAACGAAACCCTCTGATTATATTTTATACTTAGATGCAAATAACCTTTACGGTTGGGCTATGTCTGAATATCTTCCGTCGGGTGGTTTTTCATGGACAAATGAGTTTATTCACCCAAATGACATTCCATCTAATTCGGAAATAGGTTATATATATGAAGTTGACCTAGTTTACCCTTCTGACTGTCATGATCGCCACAATGTCTTGCCATTTTGTGCTGAAAACAAAATAATTGGCGGAAGTAAGCATGAAAAATTAGTAGGCGATCTTTCAAATAAAAAGAGGTATATAATACATTGGAACAATGTTTGGGTAATGGTTTAGTTTTGGAGAAAGTTTACCGCATTCTTCAATTCAAACAAAGACCATGGATGAAATCATATATTGATTTAAATACACAGTATAGAGCTAGAGCTAATAATTAATTCGAAAAAGACTTTTTCAAATTATTAAATAATGCTGTGTATGGCAAAACCATGGAAAATGTTGACAAGCGGAAAGATGTACATTTACGTAGTGAATGGAGTCGTACTAACCGCAACCATTTAGGTATAGGAGAACTGATATCCAAACCGAATTTTCATAATATATCACAATTTACGGACTCAATGTGGGCTATACAAATGAATAAAACTTTAACATATTATAGTAAGCCCATTTATTTAGGTTTCTGTATATTAGAACTATTAAAGTGGAAAATGTATGATTTCCACTATAGTTACATGAAACCAAAATATGAAGAGAAAGTAAATTTGAACTATATGGATACAGACTCCTTTATCTATTCTGTGGGATGACTTGATAGATCGATTTGACACTTCCTCATACGCAGAAAATAACCCTTTTTATTTCCCGCTCTTAAATAAGAAGGTATTGGGTATGATGAAGGATGAAACAGAGGGGAAGTTTATAACAGACTTTGTTGGACTAGCACCAAAAGTTTATTCATACACTACTGAAGGTGGTGAAAATGTTAATAAAGCAAAGGGGGTTAAGAGGTGCATTGTAAATAATTATACTCTAGATGTATATAAAAATGTTTTATTCACTAAACAAAAAATTACAACATGTATGCAAACATTTACATCAAAATTGCATACTGTTTTAACTAAAGAAATAAATAAAGTAGCCTTAAGTTGTAAAGATACAAAACGTAGAATAAGTAATAATAAAATTAATACTTATGCGTTGCACCATTACCAATTAGAAAGCGGTAATGGTGAAGTAGATTTAGATTTGTTAATAGAAGAAATAGAAAGTAGTAACGCAAATTCAAATGCTTTGAATTTATTAATTAATCAAATAGAAAATTTAGAATAATAAGTGATTATATATAAATACAGTATCTTAATAAACGAATGTTCATTATCACTTACATTTTCCAATACGCATTCATTAAAATAATTTGTAAATATAAAATAAAAAAAATTTTTGAAATAAATATTTGTAAATATTAAATAAGGAAATTTTATTGTAAATATTATATTTATCTGCAAACGTTATACAATTTTTAAATATTTTTAAATTTAAATAAGAAAAGCTGTTTGTAAATAAAAAAAAATTGTTATATTGTTTTTTGAAAATTTCTTTATTATTTATTTATTTCATTTAGTTCATGGGAATGTGTAAGTATTACTATAAAGTGTTTAAATAATTTTTTGAACAATTCCAGTTAATGGTGTATAATCCATCAATCGATCATAAAGAATCAAAGAGTAGGCTACTACTGGTTTACTAGTTTCGAACTCTATTTTAACATCAATAGGCCCGCTCTTTATCATTTCATTTTGATAGCTCACATCAATTACAATGATTGGTTTGTTTTTGAATTTTTCGCTTCAAACCAGCTTCCCTCATATAGTAATTTTGTTGAAATTTTGCATACATATCATATAAAATTGCATAACGATTCTCATCAAATTTAAGGTTTAAGTCATCATATGGATAAGAGTCTGAATTTAAGTGTACTTTAATATTTTTTAAGTCTGAATGAATATATTTATTGTAATTTTCTAAAACTAATATTATAAATCTGTGCCGCTCTCTATTCAGTGATAATTTTACATTCCAATTGTGATTCCTTCCACCAGCAAAAGTGGGATTGAAATAACAATCCCAGCTGCGAAATGCAATAGGTAAAGAAGAGCCACCTTTAATAACCTTCATTATTTGTAGTTTCTTAGAATCTGAAACTTGAATGTGTGGAATTCTCCATGCTATGTTTGTAATAGATAAACTGAGTACTGCATTTGCATCTATTGAATAATATGCATTTGTGTCACTTGAACTTCGTAGTAGAATAAGTTCATGTTTACTATTCAATATAATTTTATTGAAATCTTCAGCAAATCCCATTAGTAATTTTAAAGGTACGCAAAAATTGAATTTAGATATAGCTAGTTCCTCAGAAACACACCATCCAGCATTTCTCATCATATTGCTTTCAAATTGGTTTAATGAAACATAATTCTTGATTGTACTACATGTTCTCAAGTATCGGGTTCGATCAATTTCAACTCCATTAATTTCATAACGTATTTCATCAAACAAATATGCAACACAATTATTCTTCAGCCTTATATTTGACGGTTCTTCACCTTTACTATTCTTTATACTTCCCTCTATAAATAAAAAGCTTTCCGAAGGTAGAACATATAAGTCTTGATTTTGTAGGGTAATTCGAATTTCATCAATGTTTTTAAATGACTGAATATATGGTACATAACTATGAAAGTCTTTTTTTGTTATACTCTCGTCCGAAAGCGGTTGCTCCAATACGTTAAGTATATCAGACATTTTTGTTTACTTTAAATTTAAGTAGCTTTAAGAATCTCTTATTTTCTTCTGTTAACTTCGGTCTTATAGCTTTAACGGTATCTGCAGGAATGTTCAGATTGATATTTCTTCTTGTGGTTTTATTATAAATTATCATTTTTGCCTTGGCCTCAAATGCAACCTTAGCGTTATCTCTTCACCTCTAAAGTTTATTAAACGTCCTTCTTGATCAACAAACCAAATTTTAAGATATGTTATTTCCTTAACGTTTACTGGTAGATAAACTAGATTATTAGGGTTCACGTCTAATTTATAACCTGGAGGAACGTCTAAAGCAAACTCGTGAAGTATATGTATGCTCCTTGAATTATATTACATTGAATTTGTATAGCATTAACTTTCAGAATATTTACAACTTGATTAGATAAATGTACTACTCCTGCCTTTAAAGATTTTTCCGCAAAACCAAGCAATTTACCAATTGATCGCGTTCGATTAAAATAAATTATGTCGTGTGAAGAACTAATTTCTATTTGTAAAGTATTATTATTCGGTTCAATTATTATGGTTTTATTAAAATTAGTTTTTTTATATTGTGTAGTTATGTAATCGACAATGTCTTGCAACTCATAAGACCCTATGGGAATTTCAATAACTACATCTCCAATATGGAAAAGATTATTATCGTAGTCTACATTCGGAATAGAATTATATGAATTGAAATCGACTAGGGAGCATTCATACTCATCCGTTAAAATTATAGGTGAGAAATAATTTGCTTTTAAAATTGAAGAGTTTCCGCTTAATGCTAATGTTATTGACATGGTGAATGCTCAATTGTAAGTGAAATAATAATGCTTTAAAGTAGTTGTTTAATATATTTCTAGTTTATTTGCTTATTTTATAATATTTCAGTTTTATTTATCCATGAATTATGTTGACTTGGAAAACCTAACCATTTAACATATGCCTTATTTCCTCTAGTTCTCAATACTTTTTCAACTAGAAACGTGTTCGGAAAACGTGTGCTATGTATTTCCTCCTTATAGAAACCTCCTTTAATTTCATGTCCTTGATAGTCTTCCAACAAAAATGTTATAGGATAAGTGTTCTGTATCGATCTTATTTTAAATATTTCCGTTGTCCAGTTTGGAGTGTATCCCTTCTCAAAAAAGTTTTTGTATTTACTAATGCGGACGTAATCTCCAACTTTATATCGTGAAGGCTTGAAAATTTTCAAATTACTATATACAGTATTCAAGAGATGCTTTTCATTGCTATGAATTACGTCATTTGGTGCCATTTTTATTTTTTCATGTTTTTTCTTATTATACTTTTTAATCAAACCTTTATAAAAATCAATCCATTTATAAGTTCCGTTGTTACTAAACTCTTTCCACATCATCTCTTTCAACAATTGAAGCTTTCATTACACTATACACAATTGAAGCTTTCATTACACTATATGTAGAGTAGTGATTAATTGAATATTTTTGCATCAACCCTCCAATCTCTTTATTGAAAAACTCTCTACCATCATCTGTCTGTAAATTTTTAGGAACACGCCTCGTACCAAGTATTTTCTTGAATGCATTACAAACTTCTGAGGCAGTTTTAGATTTAATTGCTTCAGCCCACGCATATTTTGAAAATGTATCTATGACAGTTAACATATATTTATAACCATTATTATATGCTGAATAATTTCCCATTTCTACCAAGTCGGCTTGCCAGAGATCATCAATTCCTTTCATAATAACTCTGCGTCGTAAGAAGTTCTTCCGCGCTCGTGAATGAAGCTCATTAACTACTGCTCTTTTTTCCATTGTATGGTGATATTGTTGTCATTACATTATATATATCTATTATTTTCTTATTTGAATCTTTTATTTCATTTCTTAGCAGTACAATTTCTTCACTTATTCCCCTTTTTAAATTGTCTCTCATGTGTCTTATTTGTAAAATCAAATAAGCTTTGTTAACAGCATCAAGTCCATCCAAAGGTGAAGCTACGTTTATAATCCTTTTATTATCAATGTTTATTTTATTTCCATCCAGTGTAAAACCAAAATGCTTCAAGAGATATTTTCTTCTTCCTTCGTTACTAGACCTTTGATTGAAATAATGACCGAATTTGTCGACAGTCATACTCTTTGTTTTATCACCTCTACTCAATTATATTTGCTTCTCTCAATTCATCAATTATTGATACTATTTCATTAGAATGATTATTATTTCCAGCTTGTTGTGATGCAATTAACAGTCTCAATCGATCTACAATTTCATTAAGATTGTCCCAGTATATATAGTTTGGTTTATTAAGATTTACTCTCATTAAACCTTCACCAATGTGAGTAGTAGCAAATAATTTATTAATTATTTCTTTGTATTTGAAACCTCTATTTCCTTTAAGTCGGTTACTGGGATCGTAGTTTACTCTATGTGCATTTGTATCAATCAAAATTCGTTTATATATATCTAGTTCAGTTGAGTCATACTGTTCCGGCCTTTTGTGAAATAGTAATGAATAAAGGCCTGGAGTTAATGCCCAAGATTTATTTCCTATGGTTATTTTGTCATCACTTAGCTTAAGATATGAATTTCCAATCACCATCTTCATCCTTATAAGGCCCAAATATGGTATCGAGATTTCTGTTTTCAAACAAATCTGTTAAATTAAATTTCCAATCATCAGGTTGGGAATAAAATGATTCATTCAAGTGTGAGAAGATTCACATTTCACATATTTTCACTTTTCCCTGGTAAAGGACTAAAACACTCTTTTTTAGTGGGAGTACTGGCAATAATCGTTTTCTGATGTCCTTTAAATTTACTATAATTTTCAGATTTAATTCTTTCATCAGAAAATTTCATTGGATCTAATGAATTTTCATCAGATAATTTTACAAGTTTTTTAAGTGGTTCTGTTATAGGTTTAAATGTATGTTCTAATTTATTAAACGATTCTGCTTCACCTTGTTTGATACTGTCGAATTTCTTTTTTAGAATTTTTCTTGATTTCACTAATTCTTTTAATATACTTTCTTCCATGTTGGCTTGCTGGAGAATAGCTCAGTTAGTAACAAACAGCTTTTTAAACAGTTAAACAGCTTTTTTAAACAGCAAAACAGCCTTTTTAAACAGCGGAACAGCCTTTTGAAACAGCTAAACAGCTTTTTTTAAAGAGCTAAACAGCCTTTTAAAACAGCTAAACTGCTTTTTTTAAACAGCTAAACAGCTTTTTTAAACAGCTAAACAGCTTTTTTAAACAGTTAAACAACTTTTTAAAAAAGCAAAACAGCTTTTTTAAACAGCGGAACAGCCTTTTTAAACAGCTAAACAGCTTTTTGAAACAGCTAAACAGCCTTTTGAAACAGCTAAACAGCTTTTTAAACAGCTAAACAGCTTTTTCACACAGCTAAACAGCTTTTTGAAACAGCTAAACAGCCTTTTGAAACAGCTAAACAGCTTTTTAAACAGCTAAACAGCTTTTTCACACAGCTAAACAGCTTTTTGAAACAGCTAAACAGCTTTTTTAAACAGCAAACAGCTTTTTGAAACAGCTAAACAGCTTTTTAGAAAAGCTAAACAGTTTTTTTTAACAGCTAAACAGCTTTTTGAAATAGCAAAACAGCTTTTTAAGCAGCTAAACAGTTTTTTTTTACAACCAAACAGCTTTTTTAAACAGCTAAACAGCTTTTTTTAAACAGCTAAATAGCTTTTAATTAGAAAATGTCCGTAGCAGTTGAATGAATATTTATAACTAAGATTGAATGAAAACATCAAAGCCTTTTCTATAGCGTCCATTCCATACATCATCATCCTTGCTGATCACAAGAAATCCATATTTCTCCTTCCAACATTCATTGCATATATTATGAAACATTTTGAGACTCACTTCCAACATGATCACTATAAATATGTTTTAAATTTAAGTCGTCTTGTTTAAATATTATGATAAAGTTTGCATTATCTCGTACTAAATGTTTAGGAATACGTGTATACGTTTGACACAAATAAAATGAATCAATGTCTCTATGACGACCCATACAAAAATATGATCTAATATTATTCTGCTTTTCGCATGCAACATCATCAAATATCATTACAGAGTTTGCCTTTGCTTTATCAGGTGATATGACATCTTCATTCTCTGTAAATGTGTAAAGACCTATTCCCTTTACTGATGAAATTAGTCTTTCTAGATACTTATATTTTGGCTGTTGTAATGACTTTGAATACAAGTAAATATTTTTAAACTTTATCCGTTTGGGCTTTCGATTAAACTGAGCATTACATTTGTTTTCCCGCAATTAGATGGGCCTACTAGTAATGCTCTTATAGAGTTTGGTAATAGTCTATATTGTATAGTTCGACTATTGTATTCAATGAAATCGAAATTTCTTACTAAGATATTTGAATGTTGCTTAATCAAATGCATCTTTACAACTGAAAGTTATATTAAACAAGTTTGAATTTATTTACAAAAATAATTAAAAGTATAAATGATTGTGTATTCAAATAAAAAATTTAATGCGAAACAGACAGTTCAAGGAAAATGACTGCTAAACAGTTTGATTAATTCATTACCAGTTGAACTTCATTTGCCTGGATATCAATTTTGTGGACCTGGAACAAAATTAGAAAAACGGTTGAAGAGAGGAGATAGATCAATTAATCCATTGGATGCTGCTTGTCAAGTTCATGATATTGCTTATTCTCAGAGTACTGATATTAAAAAACGTCATCAGGAGGATAGAGAACTAGCTAATAAAGCTTGGGAGAGGGTAACAGCTAAAGACAGCACACTCGGAGAAAAAATAAATTCGTACCTTGTAACAAACGCAATGAAATCTAAACTAAAATTTGGTTTGGGTGTTAAATCCAAAGACTTTAAGAAAACGTGTAAGCAAAACCATTTTCGTAATGCGATTAAAGCAGCTACAACTATCTTAAGAAAAAATAAGCCTACAGATACAAAAGATGGTATAAAAACTGCGCGAAATGTTATTAAACGTTCTTTTCTTGGAAAAAAATCGGAAGTAATAATTCCAAGAATTATCAGAGTTCCTAAAATTGGCGGCTTATTACCTTTGATACCGATATTTACAGCACTTGGAGCATTAGGTGCAATGGCTTCTGGAGGTTCACAAATTGCTAAAGCCATTACTATAGCTAAAAATGGTAGAGAACAGTTGGAAGAAAATAAACGTCATAACAGAGCATTAGAGGCAATAGCAATAGGAAAAGGTCTCTATCTGAAACCTTATAAAAAGGGATATGGAATATTTTATACAAAAACAAAACATCAAAAAACTATTAAATCAGCTACCCAACAGACCATTAACAGATATGGATTTAAGAACTTTTGGAAAGAAGCATATTCTTCACTTTAGAGGAGTTTATATGAGATATGAACTTCCTAATATTCCACGGAGGATAGAATGTGCAATTATCAACTTAGACTCTAATACCGGAAATGGTACACATTGGGTAGCATATTATAAAAATAATAATAATGTGGAATATTTTGATAGTTTTGGTAATCTTCAACCACCCTTAGAAGTTTTAAGATATTTGGGAAACAATATAAAGTATAACTATAAGAGATATCAGAAATTGAATGGATTTAATTGTGGACATTTATGTTTAAACTTTTTAATAAAATCTCAAATAAAAAACAATGTGGAATAAAAAAAACAGAAAAAATAAAATTTGTTTAATTAATTTATTTATAGTTTTTATTTCACTTATTATCCATTCTTAGCAAAAGTCTGTGTATTTTTACGTCTGTTACAATTTTGTTTTGCATTTTTTTTCCTATTTCGTAACAAAGACGTGTCAGATCAACTTCAATATCTTTTTCATTAATTCCTTTTATTTCACTCAGTTGTATACTAGTTTTTCTTAACATAGAACACGTTGGAATATAAAAATCATAATAAAAATATAGAATTTGTTTCCTGAAGATGCCGTTCCAACATAAAATTGAAGTTAGAAATATTCCAAATCCAAGTAGAGACTTCCACGTATCTGGCTCTATTTTAATTTTGTAGTTATCATGCTGAATAATTAATCGATAGCTACCTTTCAGTAGTGTCATCTATCAAATTTACTGAATTTAAAAATTCTTTCTGAGAAAGGACACTGCTAATATAGGTTTTATAGTGCATTAAACGTAGCCACTCTTCCCGATCCAATCCAATAAAATGTTTATTTTTATAATGTAGCCATATCATTGGCTTAAATCCATTTAGATTTGAAAAACCATAAGAAATTTTTAATTTTAAATTCAGGAAGTACTCCAGCTCAAAAACCACATCCTGTATTTGAGGTTTCCTTGGTTGTTCGAAAAAGTTTTTCATTTTATTATCCATTTTCAAAAGAGAATTTTAATTTTTTTACTATACACATCGTAAGTAAATTTTAAACTGATGATGACTTTGCTCTAAAAAATCCCTTTATATTGGAAATATCTTGAATACTATGCTCTATCTATCTGTCATTGTTTTTTTTTTATTCATGGGATGAATGGGATGAAATCATCGAAAGATCCTGGCAGTGATGGTGTCTGCCAGGAGTGCGAGACTTTAACACGCTAAAACACCCCTTTACACTGACCCAAACCTTCCCCGTGGTACTGCCGCAAGGCTTTACATCACGGGGTGGGAATAGGTCCTAGACCTAATCTAACCTAAAGAGATTCTTCTGCGAATCTCTTCTAACCTACGAAGTTCTAATAGAACAAATTTTGCAAAATTACATACACACGTCCAGTTATACAAAGATTCCAATATGGTTGGAACTATGTTGTCCGG
The DNA here is from genome assembly GCA_936439885.1 of Nowickia ferox. Lineage (NCBI taxonomy): Eukaryota > Metazoa > Arthropoda > Insecta > Diptera > Tachinidae > Nowickia > Nowickia ferox. Next base: position 55,634,949 of record OW387023.1, read on the forward strand.
CCTAATTCTACGCCCTAAATCTACTTCTAAGCACTCTCTTCTACTATCAAATCGTGGACAGATGAAGAAAACATGTTCGGCATCTTCCACGACATTACCATCACAGCTCGGACAAAACGGAATACTGTCATGTCCGAAACGGTACAAGTACGACCTGAAGCAACCATGTCCAGTCAAAAACTGTACAATATTGTAGTTCAAGTCACCGTGCTTTCTTGATAACCATGTACTGATGTCAGGTATCAGTGAGTAAGTCCATCTTCCCTTATCAGTCGCTGTCCATCATGCCTGCCACTTACATAGGCACAAATCTGTCACACCATCTGTACTGTCCGATATCGCCTCTAATTCGATGGGCATCAAACCGGCAATGACAAAAGCTGCCTCGTCGGACATAGTTCGGAATGCGCTACATACTCGCAGGGCGGCCAGCCTATACACAGGGGATATCAGATTCACATACGTAGAATATCTCAGTGAACCTGACCATATAGGGGATGCATATAGGATAATGCTTTTAACTACACTAGAGATCAATTTCCTCTGCAGATATTTTGGACCTCTTGTATTCGGCATGATCCGGGATAGAGTTGAGCAGGTCTTCGATGCTCTGGCACCTATATACTTAAAGTGCTCATGAAAAGATAGACGTGTGTCAATCATGACTCCAAGGTATTTTAGACATTCCCTGGATTCTATGCTACACGTACCAATATTAAGCCTAATGGTTTCCCTACTTTTCCGACTACTAATCTGTCATTGTGTACATAAGTTGACGTATACAATTACATACACATGACATGTGCCTTTACTAAATAACATACATATGTACATATTTTCCCTAAATCATCAAATACTTTCTTTTTAATTCGATAAAACAAACTCATACACCAATACTCCCACTAATGCCTTGGCTGGCTCATCATCATGATACCTGTATACAAAAGAACCTATTGTTAGCCGTTACGATTCTCAAAGCATTCGAAAAAAAAGTATGAAAAAAATCTTAACTTCTTTTTGCTGAGGTTCGCGTGTATAACAACACAAAATACCTTTATCAATTCCAACTACAATTTATGCGTGCATACTATTAGGCGTTAAATACAAATCCCAACTCCATTTACTACTTAGCACCATAAGCCAAGCCTCATCGATTGGCACTTAACAATTCACAATCCGTTATTTTATCTCCTTTCTCCACTTCTGCCATCTAGACTTCTTTAGCACACCAAAACTTTTTTAGCTCATCCAAAACCAATTTAAATAAATTTAATTACTTTTGGGTAAGCCAAAATGATCCAGACTTAGCAAACTCACAACCCGCTATTATCTCTCCTTTCTCCACCACTGTCATCTACACTTATCTAGCACACAGCTGCTTACCCAAAACCTATTTAGATAAATTTAATTACTTTTGGGTAAACTCAGATACATTGATCAAGACTTAGCCAACTCACACACATTTCACCTATTTACGGCGTTGCCATCTGGCATCAACATGCTTCATTTAGCCAATTCACTATCCTTTTTACCCTTTTTTCATCTCACTATGGCAACGCTCACACCATTATTTAGTAAATACACACTCCTTTTACCCCTTTTTTCACCACCATATGGCAACTCTCATACCAGTATTTAGCGAAGACACAAACCTTTACTGCCTACAACGCTCCCTGGTAGTGAAATTCCGTTATCTATCGTTATCTATTTTAATTGCTTTCTGGGAGAACAAGCAATTCCTATATACTTTTGTCATCTCAATACCTTGCATTTGAATACCAAGAACGACCTAATCGGACATTTCTAGCTCGAGATATGCTTGGTCAAGTGAAAAAAGGTCGAAAAAATTTAAAAATTACAATATCACAAAAACTGTTCCATAAAAATAATTTAACCTTGATTTTCGAATTCAGCGGAAGAAAATACATAAGGAAAATCACCTGTCATCAAATGTACATGAAAAAAAATTAATTTTGTAAACTAGTGTAATTTAAGTTTATTAAAAAAATTAAACTGAATCTCAGAAATTTATATAAAATTTTTGTCTAATATTTTTCAAAAAGTTCGTACCGACTAGCTCTATTACACAGTTTCTTTACTTTTACCATCCCTGATATAAAACTCCTAATTTAAGTACAGATACCCATACATACTTAAATATTGATTTGTTGGCTCTTTATAAATACAACATTAATACACAACGATTTTTTTCATTTTCACTTTTACTCTGCATCAACTACTTGATGCTGATTAGAATGGACATTTTTCCCTTTCGCATTATGTTCTTGTTCAAAACACTCATTATCGAGCCAAAAAACTAATCATTCGAACTGATTGGTTTGATGCTACTCATGATTATAAATCATATCCAACAACATTCCACTAACTTGAGCGATTAAAACTTAGCAACGAATATGTGTGTTTTGAACAAGTTTGATTTTTTCAACAAAAAGACATGTTTTTAGGATATTGATTACGTATGATTATTTTTCCGATCAGGGAACTGCATTGAAATAAATATCCGCCGAAATAGCCATGTAAAAACGGAATTAAATTATCATATTGACACATTGTCATAAAACCAGTTTTATCTCCGTTAAATAATAAGTACAAAGTAGCTCGTTAGTAGAGAGTGTGTCTTGACAATCTTAACAGCGAGGTTCGTATCCTGGCTGAGGCGAATGTTTTTTCTTTGCTTTGTGAAAAACGTCATCGAATAAGGGAACTTTCATGGGTTCTAAGCACTCATTTCAATGACAAGCAGTTTTGTTAAATGTAAACCCATGGTCGTCAATGACACGCCTGTGTTTAAATCTTGCGTTCTGTACCTAAATTGAACCCATGCATTAACTATTTCTTTTTCATGTCGTTTTTGCTGGGTACGAAAATAACTGAATTATTCGATTGCTAAATAAACTTACCTATAGAGAAGTGTTGGTTTCAAAAAAAGAAAATTGCTAACTTTTATATCTAAAGCCAATTTGTATTCCTGCATTTTATTGGTGCTTATGTTTACTCAATGGTACAAATGCAGCAGTAATGTTTAAAAAGTTTATTTTTAAACTGTCTTAGGTATTATAAGAACTTTCAACGGAACATAGTATGCTAGTAGGTTATTTGCAACTTAAAAAAATACATACATATCGCTCATTTTCTAAAACAACATCACATATCAAAAAATGAGATTTTTGAGTTAATGATGCAAAATTTATCCTCATATTGATATTGTGTAAAAATTTCATACAAATATCTTGTATACTAAACTATTGAGAGAAAAATTAAATTTTCATTAAGTTGTGTGTAAATTGAAAACTTTAAAGTTTAAAATAAACTATATTGAGGGGTAACAAAAACTTTTTTCAAGTGAGTCGCTCCAATCTATATATTTCAAAAAATTTATCGGAAGAGTAAATGAAAAAGTTTTATAAACTAAAATATATTGGCACATAACCATAGTCAAAGCAAAGTGTACTTTTAAGTATTTAAAACCAGTATTACCATACAAAATACTGGTTTTAAATTCTTACTGCCTTATTCATAAAAAATAATTCAGGTTTATTAAGCGCTTATTTGACATATTTCTGTATTAAACCTAAAATATATTTAATGAATTAGACCGTTAAAGTATACTTTGTTTTGACTATGGTTATGCGCCATTGTGTATATGTATATAAAACACATATTTTTTAACCCTTATACCCATGCATATTGCTGCAAAGTGCCTATATCTCAGTTTCACTTGACTTAATTCATACGTGCCTGTTCTGAAATCACGACATGTCAAAACACGGTGATTTTAAAAAATTAATGAAAGCTAAATAATTGCTTTTTTAAATTGCACGATTTACAGCGTTGGAAGTTGGAAGAAAATATTCTATTATAAATGACAAAAATACAAGTTCGCTGCTGAGCAAAATGCAGTTTTGCGATGCATATTGCAGTTTAATTGGTAATGGATTCGAAAGTTTTCTCATTAAATTACGCATGTCTACGTATCTACCTATGTATGTATATATATACATATTTACATATGCACGCATGTCTTTTCTTTACATTTTATGATTTGTGAAGGGTATATAAGATTCGGCACAGCCGAATATAGCACTCTCTAGAATATAGCACTCTAACTTGTTTAATTTTACTTTCTCAAAACGTTAAAAATTACTTTTTGGGAAATTTGGTTGAAATTTGAGTAGAAATTAAAAACAATATGAGTGTGGTAGTGAAGAAATGTGAGTGTATTGCTATTTTCATGCAATTAGTTTCATGTGTAAATGGTAGGTTATGCACAGACTTTCAAAAACTATTTGAGAATTCACAAATAATAAGCTTAGAAACTTTACTAAAAAAAAGTTCACAAACACATATTTTATAATTATTTCATATTACATATTCATAGTCATAGTTTGAAAACTCACAAATAATATTTTTGAAAATCACAAAAGAAAAATAGGCGTAGTAAGCTAAGAAACTTTAACAAAACCCAGCAAATAATTTAAATAAATTATATTCGATTCAGGCTTTGTTAAAATTTCTTAGCTTACTACGCCTATTTGACTATGTAATGTGAAATAATTATAAAACTTTTGTTTGTGAACCTCTTTAGTAAATACCTATAAAGAGCATGAGTCTTTTAACGTTCAAAAAACCCAGAGTCCCAAATAATTCTTGAATATCAAAAAATTTCGGTAACCGGGATCGTAAAAACCAGTCCCAATTGGCATCCCTAGTCACAATGGACCTTATTGCAGTTATAGAATCAACTCGAGAGTTTTTAGTACAAAAGTATTTGTCTTCAAACTCTCGAGTCGATTCGAGAATCGTCATAAGGCAAAAAAGTTTGAATTTTTCAAGTGAAGTCAAGATTGAAATAAATCGTTATAAGTTTTTTTGTATACATTTTATACATAAATTTTTTTTGTGTAAGAAAAAATGCCAATTTGCACACTATTGTTAGAAAAACCTCGTAAGCGACACAATTTTCAAATTGATGTTTGCACAAAAAACACGTGAGCGACAAATTTGACTACAGTTACTTCCCAGTAGAAAATTTTCATGTTTTTTGAAGCAATAAGGCAATAAAGCGCATCATAACTCGCTTTAAAATATGAGCTGTTTAGAAGCAGTGAACATATATGAAGCAAACTATAGAAAAAAAGGTGATTTAACAGCGCCACAATAATGCAGGTTTTAAAGCCAGAAATTTTGCTAATGTAATCTTGAAAAGCGCTTTTTAAAGAAGTAAATACGTTTATATTATTTATCCTTTAAAGAACGCTTGAGATAACTGCTATATTTGCATGTTTTATCATGTTAAAAAAACGCGATTTTGTGAGCAAAAAATTGTAGTACTTCAAACCGGGAACACGCCATAGAAAAATCAGCAGTGATATCAGCAGGTTTGTCAGCTCTTTACTCTCTCATAATAAAAAAACTTGCTTTATTTGAAGCATTTTTTTTGCTGGGTTGTAAGTAAAAATTTTTTCCAAAAATTTTTCTACACCCTTCACAGAGTCGGAAATCCATGTTTTGTAAAAGAAAAATCCTTTTTAAACCCATATTTAAAAAGTTATTAAGTTTTTTTCGTTTCTTGAAAAATAAGTTGTTGGCGCTTACGGACAAACCGATTTTAATGAAATTTTAAACATATATATGTACATAGATCTGCATCTTAAAAGTCGCGAAGGCTATGTAAATTTTTGAAACTAGGACCAGGAAAAGAACTGAAATTTAGAACATAGAAAGATCTTCATCTAAAATGTCACAAAGTATTTGTAAATTTTTAAAACTAGGACCAGGAGAGTGATAGGGGGTATATTTCTGTCCTTCCGAAACGCTCGAACCGATTGTAATGAAATTTAAAACACAGATAGATCTGCGTCTAACAATCACATAAGCTGTGTATTTTTTTTTAAACTAGGATCAGGAGGGCGATAGAGGAGGAATTTGTGCCCGTTCGAAACGTTCGAATCGATTTCAATGAAATTTAAAACATAGATAGACAAGCGTCTAAAAAGTCCCAAAGGTTATGTACATTTTTGAAACTAGGATCAGTAGAGCGAAGGGGGAAATTTCAGCCCCTCCGAAACGTTCAAACCGATTTTATTGCAATTTAGAACATAGAGGGCGACAGGGGGGAAATTTCTGCCCCTCCGAAACGTTCGAATCGATTTCAATGAAATTAAGAACATAGATAAGAACTGCGTCTAAAAATGCCCATAGGTTATGTACATTTTTTAAATTTCACACCCTTCGAAACAATCAAACCGATAGATCTGCACCTAAAAATTCACATAGGCCATAGATATTTTCAAAACCAGGATCCGGTGGGTGATAAGGCAAAATTGTTGTCCCTCGGAAACGTTCAAGCCGATTTAAAGGAAAATTAAATAGATCTGCGTCTAAAAAGTCCCAAAATTACCATGGACATTTTTTAAACTAGTATCATTAGAAAGTAGTAGGACAATGAGTCTCAACTCGAGTAGTAGGGAATTGGGGATGCTGCCCCAATTAAAATTGTGAAATTTGTGTGAAGTTTCTAAAAATTCTGGACTGAAATTTTTGAAATTTTAAAATTTTGCTGAAATTTGTCTGAAATTTGAGAAATTGTGTTTTTTTTGTTTACATTAAGTGTTTTTTGTTTACATTAACTATTTTTTGTTTATATTAAGTGTATGTATGACCTTGGGAACTTGTGCGCAGAATATTTTGTGGGAATACATTAAGGGGGTTTAAAATTTTTGAGACTTTTATATGTGTATGATATCCAAATGCCGAGGGGAAAACATGTTTATTTTTTTTCGAATGCCGACGGGAAAACATGTTTATTTTTTTCAAATGCCGACGGGAAAATATGTTTTTTTTTCAAATGCCGACGGGAAAATCATGGAATTGATTTTTCCTAATGCCGACGGAAAATTTGTGGGTGTGTCTAGCTGTAGGAACTGAAGTCTGGCTGTGATTGGTGGAGCGTGGGGTGTGTCTAGATTGTGAGACCTTAAGGCTGACCGTGATTTGGGTAGGTGAGGGTGTTTTGTAATATGTAGCCGTGGGAATTCGGTGGCGTTCATGCTTGTTGAAATTTAAGCCAAGCTGTGCTTGGTGGGGTGGGGGCGGGATGTATTTGAGGTAGATCGACTGGTGGAGGGCGGGGAGTTGTTGTAATATGTATCCGTAGGAATCTGTGTACATGTATGTATGTATGTATGTCTGTAAGAGTTTAAGGCTGTCTGTGATTTATGAAAGGTGAGGTGAGAGTGTTCGTGTAATAGGTTTTTTTTTTTTTTTTTATTCATGGGATGAATGGGATGAAATCATCGAAAGACCCTGGCAGTGATGGTGTTTGCCAGGAGTGCGAGACTTTAACACGCTAAAACAGCCCTTTACACTGACCCAAACCTTCCCCGTGGTACTGCCGCAAGGCTTTACATCACGGGGTGGGAATAGGTCCTAGACCTAATCTAACCTAAAGAGATTCTTCTGCGAATCTCTTCTAACCTACGAAGTTCTAATAGAACGAATTTTGCAAAATTACATACACACGTCCAGTTATACAAAGATTCCAACATGGTTGGAACTATGTTGTCCGGCCTAATTCTACGCCCTAAATCTACTTCTAAGCACTCTCTTCTACTATCAAATCGTGTAATACGTATGAGTGGGAATCTGTGTATATGTATGTTCGTAGGAGTTTAAGGCTGATTGTCATTTGAGGTGGGGGAGGGTGTTGTTGTGATAGATAGATAGAATCTGCCTATGTGTGTGTGGGGGGTGTTATTGTAATATGTATTTATAGGAATTTGGGAGTTTATATGTTTGTAGAAATTTTTGTGCATGTATGTCTGTAGAAGTTTAAGGCTGATCGTGATTTGGATTGGTGAGATTGATCGATTGTATGTGACCTTGAGAATTTGTGTATGTATATCTGTAGGAAATTTAAGGCTTATCGTGATTTATGATGGGCGAAGTGTTCATGAAATATATAACCGCGCAATTTGTTTGTATAGCTTTAGGAGTTTAAGACTGATCATGATTAATGAGAGGTGTAGGTGTTCATGTATATGTATGCGTATTTGTGTGTATGTATGTCTATATGAGTTTAAGGCTGATCGTGATTAGGTTGTGAGATTGATAGATTGTATGTTACCTTGAGATTTTGTGTATGTATATCTGTAAGAACTTTAGGCTGACTGTGATTTATGAGGGGAGGCGCGTTGTTTAAATAGGTTTAATTTTTCGTAGATTTTAGTATGTGTGTGTGTATGTGATTTTCTCACCATAGTATTTAGAAATAAATTATTTCTCATAAGAACATTTTTTGCTAGAAAATATTATCATATATCTGAACTTCAGTAATCCTAGTATGTTTTTCATATTGGAGGATGAGATAGCTTTATATTTTATCAAGCTTAAATTTGTGTAGTGTTAAAGTCTGTCGGTCAGAAATTTGTTTATATTTGTATAAATATTAATTTCAGATTTTGCAAAATTCTTCTGTACGATCGTGGCAATTTTGTGTATGTATGCGCGATAGAGTTTGACTGGTCTGTGATAAGTTTGTTTATTTAAGTACATTTTTCTTCTTCGACTTTCGTCTTCAAGCGTCAATAGCTTGGAGAACGGTTTGTATGTTTTCATGATGTAGATATGTAAGTGTGATTGTTAAAATCCAATAAATACTTGAGCATGATAATATGTGTACATATGTACATATGGATCTACAAATTGATTTTATGTATGTATGTATGTACATACAAATTTGTTTGGGGCTCCCTGTTTAAATACATTTTTTTTTGTCATCTGCGGTCTTTTGTTGTTGCTGTTGTAAATATTCGCCTAGTCTTTTGTGTATAGATGTGAAATATCTCCATAGTTTTTTTATTTGAAATTAAAAAAAAGTTCTTTTAATTTTTAGATGTATTTACTTAAAAGTTTGTGAGGAGTTTCTGTTTTAAGTAACTATAGTATAAATATTTAATATATTTTATTTCCATTTGTTTAAAGTTGATGTAGGCTATAAAGTCAAAGTTAGAAATTTTTCGATATAAAATTTTTTCCAACTATCATCTTTTTTTTCACCTTTTTCATATATTTTAGAACATCTTGCATTGGCTTTAAAAAATGACAAACGCTTTGAAATGAAACTGATCCAGCAGTCCAGCTTAGGTGATGATAGTTTTTTGTAAACCACTTTGCTTCTCTTTCCTTTTTTATTGATAAACATTTAAAATCAAATGGTGGTTTTATAATGAAATTGTTATACTCATTATTGTTGAAAACATCCGCTACTTCTTTTTGTAACGAAAATCATTCGAAACCTTACTCGTCTATTAAAACCATTTTTTCATTCATATTACTTAATTTATAAGACTTTCAGGACTTTCTATTATTCGATCATCAGTAAAAAATAAAAGGAACTTTTATCTTAGCTTTGTTGGAGTCTTAGATACGATTACATATAATATAGAATTTCATAATGTTTATTTTTAATTTTTATGTTAAGAGCATCATCATTTTCATATGAGACTGAATTTAAATGTACTTTTTAGTTAAATCATAATGAGGAAACTTGTTTTCTTCTTCAATAGCGATCAACAGAAAATGAAATCGTTTTCTTACAATTTAGGTCTGGCCTCTCAACGGTTCCTCTAGTATACAAGATGACTTTCTATATCAACATATCTGCCTACTCTTTGTCAGCGTTAAGGGACAATTAAATGTTAAAATTTTAATTCCTCAAATTGTGTTACTTCATACTGATAATATGTTTTCATTAATAAGATATATGTTTATCTTATGAAGTTTACTCGCCTATGGCTTTTATTTGATATTCTAGATGATTTTTTTTTCTCATTTTATTAAAGTTCAGCGTATTGTGTATATATTTCTGATATTTTTAAGTGCGCTTTATTTACCTGTCAGACAAAGTGTACGTATCAGTTGATCACTCAGTCTCTCTTTTTAACATTTTTTTTTTCTTTTAATGTATCATTACTATTTTTTCAGATTTTACTACTTGAAAAAGAGAATATTTGTGTAATTTTTAAATGTATTCATATATACATATAGGTAAATATATGTATGTATGTATAGAGAAATTACTTTATCTACAAATAAATACATGTTTAATAAACAACTATTCTAGAAAATCTATCTCAAATAATTCAGTTACCTCCACCATCAATTCACCGTCCGTGTTTTCATAGTGTCAGAAACATTAGAATATCTATGTTTGAGAGAATTTTTACATCGAGTTTTTCTACATGAGGTTTGCTAGTTGACCCCCTTGAAGTTATTGTTGACGTAGGCTGGGTTGTATCACATTCAGATGTAATCATTTCTCACTTAAAAAAGGTTCTCATCACCTTCTATCAGGTTTTTATATTTTTTTAACATGCATGTCTTAGCATGCTTTTGTCCATAGTGATGCAAGCGTCCGACATGTAGTGGTGTTTCAATTAAAAATCTATACTATTAGATTTTACGATTTCGCTCTTTTTATTCTTTTACAAAGTAGATACATATTTATGTATTTCATTTAGCACAGAGTCATAAAATTTCTTTGCTTACAAAATTGTGTGACATTCTTTTAAATTTGCATGCTTAAGCATGCTTTCAATATTTTTTCTACAAATTTATTTGATACTCATACAGTTACAGATATAAAGTAAGATCTGCTTACATTGCATTTTACAATTTATGTATGCTTCAGCATGATTCCAGTTGAAGTTCATATTTATTCAGTAAGTTTGTTTGATACTAATTCATACACATATACATTCTTAAAGATTAAAAATCTAAGTCCAATTTATATAGTTTATCTATATTTTCTAAATATTTGATAGCTATAGAAATGAATAGAGTGAAAATCTATTATAATAGCCCATGGGCATATTTTAAAATTTCGCTTGCTAGAGCTTTCGAAATGGAAAATGTACAATTTTCACTATAAAAAGTGATAATATATATTATGTGTTACTGAATATTACACTGTGTTGTAATTTATTTTGAACGCTTAAGTTTTCACAATATTTCATACAGGCCAACAAGTTTAGAGAATTTCCAGTATATTAAGTTAATTATCTTTCTTAAGACCTATCATTCCTAATCATTCCTTCAAAAATACAAACCAAAATAGATTTTTCCTGTTTAATTTTATTTTTTACTTTCATTAAATTTCAACATTTTGTTCATCTTCAAATTATTATATTTAGCAGCTTTTTCTCATTTGTTGAGTTAACTTTAATCGGAAACATTTAAATAGTGAGATGAATTTTTATATTGTATACGAGTACATTAAGTAATTCTTTGTATATTTCAATACACTTATATGAACCATCATCACATAATTCCTTTGGATGATCTATTAAATCATTCTACTATTGATGCTTTCATATTAAGTAATGTTTAATGTTCTACTTATGCATGCATTCTCCAGTGTCTACTAAAAAATTCTTTACAATCATCCATTTGTAAGTTTTTTGGTACTCGCAACATTTCAAAAATATTTGAAACAGCCTAGGTTTTTTCGAGTGCAACTTTTATTTTTAACGGTATTGACCATAGAAACTTTGAGAATGAATCATTTACAGTCTACAATAATCAAAAATTTCTATTTTCTGTAGAATAGTTTCCCATTTCACCTAAATCAGCTCCATAAAAGATCAACTATTCCTTTCATTACATATCTACAATGCACAAAAAATTTTCGAGATTTAGTATAAAGTTCGTTTACTAAATTTCTTTTTGAAGACATTAAGTTGTTTTACAGATTTTTTGGAGAGTGTTGTGATCTACTTGATGCACTTTCAGCTATTTATACTATCATGTTGTTCATTTTGCAATCTATAAATTTTATCGTTCAGCTGTTTAATTTGTTTTTTTAAAAGATGATTTAATTTTTAGTATATGTTTTTAAATTTTATAACTATCTTCTATCTCAAATTGTATTTTACGTTGTACTCCATCAATTTGCATTTTAATATATTCTTGAATTATATTAATTTCTTAAGCTGTATTATTAAGCAATTTACCAGTTGAATATGCTAGTGGACTTTTACTTCCTGCAGAAAGGATTTATTCAACGACAGAACGAGAAGCACTAAAAGTCGTTTATGCAATTAAAAAATTTCGCGGTTATATAGAAGGCTCCGAGATTTCTGGTTTAACGGATCATCAACGTCTGAAATGGCTTTTTTAGCCTGGTCGCTTAGCTCGGTGGGTTCTGTAACTGCAGCATTACAATTTACATTTCGAGTATACACCAGGAAGAAAAAAAACGTTGTAGCAGAGACGTTATCAATACCACCATGTTTAAAGCACCCAGATGTTTCTTGTGAATATTGCCTTATTTCAATAGCTCTGAAGAAATAATTAAGGCTCCACTCAAAGACGACTATATAAAAAAAATAATAAATGCATTTGAAACAAATGACGATAACATCACAATTTATACAAACCGTGGTTATTTATTAATCGATGGTATTTTATACCGATATTGTTCTAATCAAGATACAGAAAATGGCCAATTAGTAGTTCCGAAGTCAATGCGTACAACTATTTTGAAAAGATTACAAGATGATCCATTGGCTGGTCACTATGGTATAGTAAGAACTACGAATTGTATTACTCCCCATTACTACTGGCCAGGTATGAGAGCTGAAAATAGTTTAATATGTAAAAAGCTGAGAAAAATGCCAAAAATATAAAATAACAAACTTAAAACCAGCTGGGTTATATCGTACTGTATCAAGTTATCAAAGATTCGAGGTAATATCTATAGATCTTGTTGGACCGTTGCTGCGTACAAAAGAAAATTATCAGTGGATATTAGTTATCGAAGATGTTTGTAGTAGATGGCTGGAGCTATTTCCTATGAAGCAAGCAACAGCAGAAAATTGTTCTGTCGTAATACTAAACGAAATTATATTACGCTATGGGGTACCAAGGCGTATACACTCAGATAATGGTTGCCAATTTATATCGGCTGTGATACTTACATATTGCTTGGGTATTACACATACATTTACTCCGGTATATCACCCTCAGGCGAATCCAGTAGAGAGGAAGAATCGTGATTTAAAAACACAATTATGTATATGTGTAGGGAAGGATCACATTATCATGGCGTATAAAACTGCCCTATGATACGCTTTGCAATGAGTACATCTAAATGTGGAAGTACAGGATATTCTGCAGCGAATTTGACATTTGGACGGGAGTTACGAAGTCCATTAGAGGCACATCACGACTTAAAATCAATAATTATTTCGGAAAATTTCATACCACAAATTACACCACATTTAATGAATCTTGCAAATACTTTACAGAATGCTCGAGAAGAAGAGGAAAAACAACAAGAGAAAAACCAAACTTACGTAAATGACAAACGACTGCATCCAGATGATTTTAAAGTTGGAGACAAAGTTCTTGTGGCGACTAATAGTTTGAGCAAAAGTGCGAACAATCTGACGTCCAAAGCTTATAACCACGTCGATATGGACCTTACAATGTAATAAGCAAGAAAGGGTCATGTTTTACTGTTGCCAGAGAAGATAATCCAGAAAAACCACTTGGAGTTTATCATGTATCCGATTTAACGTCTTACAAAGGGCCTACCAGTGCTCCCATATATCCTATTCAAAGAGGTCGGCCAAAGGCAACACCATTAAATCCACACACAAAGGAAAAGAACCAATCATATAAGAGAACCAATCTGAGGTTTCAAGGACAACGTAAAATAACGACAATAATAATAAAAGAATTCTTAGATCTAGAATTGTAAACTGAAATCCAACGACATCATCGGGACGATTTCAGTCGCTGAGGGGGAGTCTGTAGCAGAAGTTATATTGTTGTCTGTTTATAATTTTATTTTAACTATATATTTTACTTCTATTAATGTTTAATCTTTTAGACAGTTTTGTTATTCATTGTATATCCTTCAATTTTGCTCAATGTTATACTTGTTTAAATATTATAACTGAATAATTTTTAAAAATAATTTGATCTAGTTACCTTATAAATAAATAAGCTCAATTTTGAAAATGGTATAAAAGGCGATACATTTTTTTTACTTATTATCATTATTCTTTGTTTTTGAATTGAATTAAT